>JAVJIF010030239.1:0-68873 GCA_038442645.1 Agave tequilana
GAGTTAAAGTTTATGAATTCTCAGTCTCAATTCTATCCGCTGCAGCAAGGCCAAAGCGGGTCGATCCACAGGGAAGGATGCGATGCAAGCTTTTCGGACGATTTCTCTGTATCCTTAGAACAAAACAAAAGAGAGATTAGATTTGGAATATATGATTGGAGATATGTGGTTTTACTGATCTTCTACCACAACCCATAGTGCAAGTCTTGAATATTGAATATCATCTTGAAATACATAAAATCTATCCTAGGTTTATTAGAAAAGATTCAAGCAAGAAAAAATGATATTAGAATCTAACTAGTTTGCACTACTAAAAATCCAACAAGTGTTCATCCTAACTTCTAAGTACAGCATAAGAAAAGTCTCACCTTAAGGTTATGCTGTCAAAGTACTTAAGCATGAAGTTGTGAAGAATAGTTTAGAGGTGTAACCTAGATTAGAAAAACTAACTATCAATTTAATCTTCAAGCAATCTGTCTTAAACCTAGGGTTTCTAAAAATTATTATCAATCCATTCAATTCCTAAACTGCTCTAGGGTTGTTTAAGAAATCAGCAAACCACACTTTAGAATTAGTTAATCATCTTTTTTTTTATATTTTTAATTTTTTTTTATTTTGTTTAATATGAAGAATTGTGAGAGAAAGAAGAACAAAACAAATAGAAAGATCACAGAGTAAAACGAAATTAAATGACAAGAATTTAAATGGCAAAAAAGGTAACCTTTATTTGAAATCGCGTCCAAATACAATGCTCCTTCTTCTCCAAAGTATGCTAAAAACGAAATGAAGATTACAGAAATTTGAAAAGAGAAAAACTAAAGAAACCCTAATTTCCCGTCTCTGGATGCGCCTCTCTGTTGCTCTGCAGGGGTATTTATAGGAGCTGGAAGAAGTAGAGTCCCGGTAAAACTCTCGTGCAAAAGCAGGTATCCCCTCTCATCCATCTAGCCGCGGAAACGCGGCTTTGGCCGCGTTTCGCGGCCACAGCCTTGTCCCTGGCCACGCGCTTTCGCGCGTGGCCTCCTCTGGTCCGTCCATCTGGGTACATCCGTTTAGATCTGGCATCTCGACTCTTTATTTTGAAAATTCGGGATAACTTGGGAAGCAAGTTACCCTAAATCCAAATCTCTTCAAAACGAATTTTATCTTTGTACTCTCCTTCTTTTATCTTTATCCTCATCCTGGAAGCATTTAGGGTTGAGTAGAAGTCTATCCCTTCCCTCTTCTTTTAGGATTTACAACTTTGGCACTTGGTAATTGCAACTTTGACATTTGGTAAATGCAACTTTTGCATTGGGCTTGGACATGGGCTTTTGGGCTTCATTTAGGCTTTTATTCTTTATTTGAATAAATACTCAAGGCCTGCACACATTAAATAACAAAACTTTAGTAATAGTGCATAATTAAAAGAATAAATAGGAAACATGATAGTAAATGTAGTGATAAATATGCAATTTTTACTACCTATCACACCCCCACACTTATCTTTTTGCTCGTCCTCGAGTAAAAATCAAAAAGAATAAGAAAAGAAAAACTAGTCTAGCTAACTCACTTTCGTAGGAATCACGGTTGCACTTAGCATGTGCAACAAGCTGTTAAACCTCTAGGTTACCCTAGAGGACGAGTGTTGTCTCGTGAGGGTTTTCAGCGGATTACACCCACAAAATCCATAAAAAGGAAAATATTTGAAATATGTTTGAAGAGACCAAGTAGTCTATAAGTTTTAGGATTACCATTTTTATTCATTCTTAAACTTAGTCTTTATATAGTAAATTGTTATCCGTTTTAGGTAAGGATCAAAATTGAATTTTTGTATAGTCTTTTTCGTTACCAAAAGTCATATGCATCCTTGTGAATCTTTACTAGGAATTCCTTAACTTGGACTCTCATGTCTCTTTATTATTATTATGATTATATTTTTTTTTCTTTTTTCTTTTTAATATGTATAACTCATCTAATTTTCTTTCGTGTAAGTATAAGGCTTCTTGAGGCCCTCATACCTAACTAATTGACTATTAGATGTGTTAATACATATATAATATTTCTTAGTTTTCTTAGGCTTTCTAATCCACCCATGTAGCAAACTTAAAGTCGGTGACTCCCAAACTGGTTGGTTTTAGGGCACCGGGTGAGAAAACACCCCACGGACTCAAATTCGAGTGAACTAGGCCACAAAACCAAGGACTTTATTTTATAAAATCACCTTTAGGCTTGAATACTTATGCTTCTTGAGGCACATGTATCCAGCTTAATTAGTGAATTTCTTTAATTTTTTTTTATATTTTTTTTTACGAGGCACACGAGTCTTTGTCTTAGAATCCTAGATATGCATTAGGTATGCACATTTCATTAAGGTAAAAATCAAGACTAATTACTTATTCAATTTCTCCTCCTATACCTAAAAATTCAACAATTTATTTATTTTGACCAAGTTTTTAGAAATCCTAATCATGATTTTCTTAATTCTTAAGACTAACTTAGATTTCTGTCAAAAGATAAGTCAAAATATTGTCCTTTTTATCAAAAAATTTTTTAATTTTTAAATTTTTTTTTGTTATGTTAGAACAGAGAAAAAGAATTAATTTTTTATATATATATATATATTTTTAATTTTTAATTTTTCATTTTTTTTAAATTTTTACATTTTACCCTTCCCCCACACTTGTCTCATGCGTTGTCCCCAATGTATGAATGAAATGCATGGATGCATGAATTGGCAGAGAGATAGAGTTACCGATACATTGGGTCAAAAAGACCCATGACTGCTTTTACTTCCGGAACTGATTCCAAAAAGATTTTAAGACGTTGACCATTTACCTTGAATGTACTGCCATTTTTTGGGTCGTAGATCTCTGTGGCTCCGTGTGGAAACACAGTCTTAACAATGAAGGGCCCTGTCCATCTTGATTTTAACTTGCCGGGAAAGAGATGAAGTCTAGAGTTATAGAGTAACACTTTTTGTCCTTGGACAAAAGTTTTTCTCGTGATGAACTTATCGTGAAAAACCTTAACCCTATCCTTCGCAATTTTCGCATTGTCATATGCTTCGTTCCTCAATTCTTCCAGTTCAGAAATTTGCAATTTCCAAAGCTCACCGACCTTTTCTAGATCGAAATTCAGCTGCTTAATTGCCCATAAGGCCCGATGCTCTAACTCAACAGGAAGGTGGCAAGCCTTACCAAAGACTAGTCTGTAGGGAGACATTCCTAGAATCGTTTTAAAGGCAGTCCTATATGCTCATAAGGCATCTACCAATTTGGTGGACCAGTCCTTCCTATTCTGATTCACAGTTTTCTCCAAGATAAGCTTGACTTGCCTATTGGAAACTTCTACCTGTCCACTGGTTTGAGGATGGTATGGCGTAGATAACTTGTGAGTTATGGCATATTTTCGCATAAGAGCTTCAAAAGTTCTATTGCAAAAATGTGTACCATTGTCACTAATTATGGCACGAGGGGTTCCAAAGCGCGAGAAGATGTTTTCTTTCAAGAATTTGACAACAACTTTGTTGTCATTTGTCTTGCAAGGGACGGCTTCAACCCATTTCGATACGTAATCTACGGCCAACAAGATGTATTGGTGCCCAAACAAATTAGGGAAGGGTCCCATAAAATCAATGCCCCAAACATCGAAAAGTTCTACTTCTAGAATTGGATTTAGGGGCATCATATTTCGTTTAGAAATTCTTCCTATCATTTGACATCTTGTGCACGTTTTGCAAAATTCAAATGCGTCTTTAAACAAAGTTGGCCAATAAAAGCCACTTTGTAGGATCTTTTCGGCAGTTTTGCGGGGACCAAAGTGTCCACCGCAAGCAAATTCATGACAAAAGGCTAGAATGCTTCTAGTTTCCTCATCGGGGACACATCTCCTAATAATTTGGTCGCTACAATATTTGAAAAGGTAAGGATCTTCCCATATGTAATACCGGACTTGAGACAAGAATCGGTATCTATCCTGTTTTGACCAATTAGGTGGTGTTTGGTTTGTGACTAAGTAATTTACTATGTCGGCAAACCATGGTTCCTTAGAGATAGCTAGAAGTTGTTCATCGGGAAAATTGTCATTGATGGGCAGTTCGTCAGAAGGTGCGTTTGGCACACGAGAGAGATGGTCTGCGACAACATTTTCAACACCTTTTTTATCTCAAATTTCGAGATCAAATTCTTGAAGGAGGAGGATCCAACGAATGAGTCGGGCCTTCACATCCTTTTTTAGCATTAGGTATCGAAGTGCAGAATGGTCGGTGAAAATCGTGGTCTTGGTCCCAAGTAGGTATGGGCGGAATTTCTCCAAAGCGAACACTACTGCCAAGAATTCTTTCTCGGTTGTAGTATAGTTCATTTGGGCGTCATTGAGTGTCCTACTTGAATAATAGATCACGTGTTGCTTGTTATCCTTGCGCTGTCCTAAGACAGCGCCTATCGCAAAATCGGAAGCATCGCACATGATCTCATAAGGGTTGGACCAGTCCGGAGGTGAGATGATAGGTGCAGAGATGAGTTCCAATTTCAACTTCTCCCACGCGCTATTACACATATCGTCAAAGATGAAGGGCACGTCTTTAGCTAGGAGGTTTGTAAGGGGTCTAGCAATTTTGCTAAAATCCTTAATGAACCTACGGTAAAACCCAGCGTGTCCTAAGAAAGAACGAATGTCCTTCAAGCATCGTGGAATTGGAAGTTTGGCTATGATCTCCACCTTAGCCTTGTCTACTTTGATCCCTTCCCTAGATATCTCATGACCTAGGACAATCCCATGCTGCACCATGAAGTGGCACTTTTCCCAATTGAGGGTCAAGTTCTTTTCGGTGCATCTATTCAGCACTAGCTCCAAGTGATGGAGACATTGGTCAAATGAATTCCCATAGACGGAGAAGTCGTCCATGAAAATCTCTAAGAAGCGCTCGACCATATCAGAAAAAAGGCTTAACATACAACGTTGGAATGTGGCGGGGGCATTACATAGGCCGAAAGGCATTCGACGATAGGCAAATGTCCCAAATGGGCACGTGAACGTTGTCTTTTCTTGGTCCTTCGGGGCTATTGGGATTTGGTTATACCCTGAGTAACCGTCCAAGAAACAGTAATACTCATGACCGGCTAATCGTTCCAGCATTTGGTTAATAAATGGGAGGGGAAAATGATCTTTCCTAGTGGCGGCGTTCAACTTGTGATAGTCTATGCATACTCGAACTTTGGTGGGCAATCGTGTTTGCACTAACTCATGCTTGTCGTTTTCTACCACAGTAAAGATAGACTTCTTAGGGACCACATGCATTGGGCTAACCCATTCGCTATCGAAAATGGGATAAATGATCCCATTATCTAACAGTTTCACTATTTCAGCTTGTACAGCCTCTTGCATGAGTGGGTTTAGCCTACGCTGTGGATCCCTCTTCGGTTTAACCCCTTCCTCTAGATGGATTCGATGCTGGACTATTGTAGGGCTCAGTCCCTTGATATCTGCCATAGTCCAACCAATGGCTTCCTTATATCTCCTAAGGGGTGCCAGTAGGTCTTCCTCTTGTCTATTAGTCAAATTGGAGGCAACTATGACTGGTAACGTCTCTTGTTCACCTAGGTAGGCGTACTTAAGATGTTTAGGCAAGGTCTTTAACTCCAATGAAGGAGGTGGCTCGATGGGTGGAGGTGTTAAGCTTGAATTTTCCATCACTATAGAACTTGGATTTGCTGCCCATTCAATCTCATCAAGGTTGAGATCACTTGATTCTAACTCTTCCTCTTCCTTTGACTCTAGTATGATCTCCTCATTGTGCTCACTCGTCATGTTTTCAATGAAGTTAACCTCAAAGGGTTGGTCGGTCATGTCGTAGGGATGCTTACCTAAGTTGAAAACATTGACTTCCTTGGTCATATCCCCAAAGTCAATCTCATGGATCCGTTTCTACAATTTATGATTGCATTCGCGGTTACTAGGAACGGGCGTCCTAAGATGACGGGAGTTTGGGACCTAGGATTAGACACAGGTTGTGTCTCTAAAATAATGAAATCGACTGGGTAAATGAATTCTCCCACTCGTATGAGGACATCATTGATCTCTCCCTTAGGAACTTTGATTGAGCGATCAGCCAATTGGATTGTAACTTGGGTTGGGTTGAGTTCTCCTAATCCAAGTTGTTGATATACGGAGAAAGGAAGCAAATTAATGCTAGCTCCTAAATCGAGGAGTGCTCGATTGATTTCAGCTCGACCTATTGTGCAAGAAATGGTATGGCAACCAGGGTCCTTGTACTTGACTGGGATCTGGTTGGACAATAGCTCACTAATGTTAGTGGCTAGAAAAACCTTCTTAGGCACATTTGTCTTTCTTTTCTTGGTGCACATGTCCTTAAGGAATTTGGCATAACTAGGGACCTGTTGGATTGCATCAAGAAGTGGTATATTGAGCCTAACCTGATTGAATACCTCGAGTAGTTTTCCATATGTGCATTATTATTACTCCTAAGCCTATTCGGATATGGGGCTATAGGCTGGTGCACCTGTCCTGCTGATTTCTCAACTTCAGTTTCTTTGGAGTTTTGCGGAGGTGGAGTGGAACTAGATGGAATGGACAACTGAGATGGGTCCTGTGGCATGGATACGTGATTATCAACTTATTTCCCTGATCTTAGTGTATGAACCAAGTTACAGTGGTTTTGGTCTTGAGCCTCATTGGCTTGCCTAGGATTCCTAGGGTTTGGCAATGGTTGACTTGGTAGAGTTCCCCTTTGTCTTTCTTGTTGATTCAGTTGGATCTCTATCCTAGTCAAGACTTGAGCCAGCGTGTCATGGCTTTTAACTAGAGTGTCCACCTTTCTTTCCATGTTGGAGAGTCTTGTTTCCATTTGTGAATATTGGAAAGAGTGTGGAGGATTTTGACTAGGGAAATTTGTTGATAGGGTGGATTTTGGAAATTGTTGGAGAATTTGGGCCTAGTTTGATCATTGTTGCTTGGGCCCCATGAAAAATTGGGATGATTTCTCCTACCGGGATTGTAGGTGGGCGAATATGGATTGTTGGCGGGCCTTGTGAAGGCCGCACTCATATGTTCGGGCTGTTGGCCCAATGGCCTTCCACTCTAGTTTTGATGATGATCAACTCATGTAGTTATGTTTACTAATATTCTTGTGTTTCTAAGTTTCAGATCATTAACAGGATATTAGTTGGTGATTAGCTTCAACAAGGAGTTTAGAAGCTATTCATGGTGATTCCAGGGCCAAAGCTTCAAGTTCACACTTTGTCTAGCCCATGGATGGAGTTTTGGAGCAAGTCTACTTGAAGATGATCGCCAAGAAGACTTAGGTATCCTAGTTTAGATAGAGTTTTTAGATCCATTTGTAAAGCTTAGTTTAGTTGATATGCTCAAGTGAACACAAAACACACACGTTTCATGATTTGGTTTTTAGTTTTCATGAATATTAGATCAAAACAAGTTTACCTTATACCTATGTATATTAGATATGTTCTAGATATACATACATGCTTTAAACTTGCTAGACAAACTTATTTGATATCCCTATTCATGTTTTGGAAAAATCAAGTTTGACAAAATACAAGGTTTTTGTTTTTGATAAAATTTGCAAGACACAAAAATGAATTGATATGTTGATATATTGTCTTGAAATTTTTATCACTTGTTTGAGTTTCAATATAAAATGATAAACAATTTTTATGATATTTTTAAAAGAGATAAAAGATTTTTTAGAAAATATTTTTTCAAAATTTTCTGACCTTGTTTTGTGCTGACAGGCTGGTCGGTCGACCGCACCAAGGGCCGGTCGACCGGGCCGGTCGACCGATGTGCACAGACGTGCACGTCTGTTAGGCACAGTGGACGGTCGACCGAGCCGGTCGACCGGGTATGAGAGCTCTGCTCTCGGTTTATTTCCGTCGACCGGGCCGGTCGACCGCTGTTGCCCAACGGTCACATTTCTGACCGTTGGCGGTCGACCGGACCGGTCGACCGGCAGTCTGTCAGACTGCCAACTCAGCCTAACGGCTAGTTTTGTATAGGGGCTATATAAACCCCATCTCTTTGGGGATTTTGGCCAAGTTTTTTAAGGAGAAAAATTTCTGGTTTCTAGAGGTTTTAAAACAAGTTTTCAAAAGTGTTTGGGGCTTTAATTCTTCAATCTTTATTGTTTTAGGTTTTTGGAAAAATCAAAGAAAAGAATATTTTGGGAGATTTGTCTTGGTTTTCATTCTATATCTTTTGGAAGGATTTTCCCAAGTGATTTTCTTTGTTGCTAGTTTTCCAAACACCTAGTTTTCCACACTTGAGCTATCTTCTATCCTAAACTATTAGGATCTTGTTTTTGTGAAAAAAGATAAGAGAAAAAGAAAGAGAAGTGTTTGAGGTTGTTTGTTGTAAACCTCATTGTTGTAAACACCCTTATATTTGTGAATCCCTCTTCGGTAGAGGTGATCGGGTGATTGTGTTGTGGATCCCTCTTAGGTAGAGGTGATAGAGTTTGGTTGTGAGCCTCTTCGGTAGAGGTGTGTGGATTGGTTGCTGTATTGGCTACGGGCCTTACCCCTCGGTTGTGAGGTGATTGTTTGAGAGAGGAGTTTGGTACTCCTAGAGTTGTAAGAAATCCTCTTTGGCAGAGGTTCCCTCGGTGGGAGTTGAGATAGTGGAAATCCTACACGGTGGTGTAGGCGGGGATGTAGAGCAAGGTGCTCGAACCTCGAAACAAATCTCGGTGTTTGCGTATTGATCCATTGTCTCTCTAACTCTCTCTCTTATATTTGTGCAAAGCATCATATTCATATCATATCATATTTGCTTGTGTTGTGCATATTTCATATTGCCTTGCATTTATTCATATTGCTATTCATTCTTATATGCTTGGCTTGATTGTGTGTATTTTATATTGCTTGGATTGCTTGTGTGTGTGTGCCTAACTTATACCCATCCAACAAGAGCTTCACATAGCACCTCAACCCATTTCAAGGGGAATCAAGGGGAGTTAGTCCAGAGCCTCGCAAGGGGAATTCGGCTACACTTGTTGTATTGTATTAGTTTGTGCATAATTTGCATTAGCTTCCGCATTTAGCGCACTTAGTTTGCATTAAGTTTCTTAGATTAGCACTTACACCTATTCACCCCCCCCCCCCTCTAGGTGTTTTTCAATTGGTATCAGAGCTAGTGCTCCTGATACTTAGGCTTAACATCCTAGGAGTGAGATCCATTTGCTTGCTAATCTACATTTGCATTTGATTGTTTGCACATATTTAGTTTATACCATGGACTTCATGACCCCACCTAGTTTTGACCCTTCCAACATTGATGTTTGGAAGTATAGGATGTCCATGTACCTAAAGACCCTAGGTTTGCATGTTTTCCTTGCGGCCACCAAGAGATGTTATCTTGGTGATTGCAATCATATAAGGGCCAATGCACAAGCCCTAGAGGCTATTAGAAGCACATTACCTAAAGATTATCTTATGTGTGTTTCTAATCTTGATTCCGCTTTTGCAGTGTGGAACAAGTTGACTTCAACCACCACCTCCAAGCTTCAAGTCCAAATCCAAGAAGAGGAATCTAGTGGAGAATCCAACTCTATATGCTACATGGTCCAAGGGAATGACTCCCTTGAGGTACATTCGGAATCTCAACTAGATAGTAATGATTGTGCTAGTTCTTCAAATGATTATGTTGATCCCCATGCCTTAAATGAAGAACTATCTATTGTGTGTGAAAAGTTAATAGAAAAGTATAAAATTTTGAAAAAGAAAAGTCTAGATATTGAAAAAGAAAATAAATGTTTGCACTCTAGACTTGATTGTGTTTTGCAAGAGAAAGTTGAGGTCTATAATGAAAGGGATTCATTGAGATCTCAATTGGAACTTGCTTTAAAAGAAAATAAATTTTTAAAGTCTAAAAATGATTGTGAAACTCTTTTGAAGAAAAATGAAAATTTGTCTTCTAAAGTTGATTTTGTTTTAAAAGAGAATGTTGCTTTGAAAAACAAAATCCTTTCTATTTCAAATGAGTTGAATGTTTGTTTAGATAAGAATATTGTTTTGCAAAATAAAATTGATGCACATGTTTGCCATGCTAGTGTAGCTTCTTCATCTAGTCTACCTAATGCATGTACCTCTTCTTCTAGGATTAATGATGATATTTGTATGCTAAAGAAGAGAGTAGATTGTTTGGGCTCCACTATGAGCCAATGTGCTAAGAACCATACACGCTTGGAATCATTGGTTCAAAAGAAACAAGTTCCATCTTCTATGCATGCACACCCTCCACGGCATACACATGCTCCTCACGGACACCATCACACCATCTATGCTCATGTGTACACTTGTACACATTGTGGTCGTAAGGGCCATCTTGCTAAATTTTGTTTTGATAAATTACATACTACTAATTTAGCAAAGAAATTTGTTTGGGTTAGAGAAGGGACTAACCCCCATGGACCCAACAAGATGTGGGTACCAAAGACCACCCCTCCTATTGTTTATGATGTAGGTGTGGGCTCTCACATGACGTGAGAGTGATGACACCTTGGAGTGGATGCGTTCCGGACTTAAAGGAAATCAATTGGATGCATCACTTTCAAGGGAAGATTTGGTGGAGATGACCACCATGTTTTGGAGACAAGGAGAGTTGCTTCTTCGGTTTTGGTAACAATCCTTTACTCCCATTTATTATGTTTACATGCTTTCCACTTCATTGTTTATAGCATGTTTTGATAGTTTATAGCATATTTTTTTGATGTCTATGGATTAGTATGTTCATTCCATGTTTATTAGATCCTTGACATACATGTATAGTATTTGAGACACACATGCTTATTTGAATCATACTTAGTGTTCTCACTTTTGTTTAAGCTATAATGTACATCATGAATCTAATACATGTGAATTTACATAGTAATCATATTTTAGTTTTATCATGATGATTTTTATATTGTGTTTTGATGCTTCATGTTAAGGTTACTTGTTTAGATGTTAGTTTTCATTAAGACTAGGAATTATACTTGTACATATAGTGGGCCACAAATAATCTATATATGTATGAGCTTGAACGGTTATTTGAACCCATTAGATGTGCTAGTATAGTCTAGTTTTGATTATTCATACATTTTAAACTTGTATTCCCATTTTGGATTTGTTTTATGAGTTTTTCACTTCATGTATATGTTTGTATTGCCAAACTTTAAGATATACATGTATACTCCTTGAGTCATTTGCCTTTCATGCAAATCTATATATGGACTCAATTGTATTTAGGGATATGTATGTATACTTATTGTGTTGACAATTCATACATATACCTTGAAATGAAATGTGTTTTGGTGAAGATTTAGCTTTTCTTGATTTTGTGTTTAATTGTTTAACTTCATGTATATGTTTATCTTGTCCAAACTATTAGATATACATGTTTATCCTTTTGAGCCACGTGCCTTAATGCATATATATATAGTGGACTCGTTGTGTTTTGGATATGTATGTATATTTTAATTTGTATTAGACATACATATGCCTTGAAGATTAGATAGTTTTGATGATTTCGTGTTTTTAAGGAATAATTGAGCTTATTGCCTAATTTTCATGATTATGATCTTCATATTTTATTTTTACACTCACATTTATTGCTTGCTCATGTTTGTTTTCATGAGTCTTATTTATGCCTAATTGAACTTGAGTGTTTGATATGATGTGGATTCCATGTTTATGAAAAACAATTTTGTTTTATTCTTGCTTGAAGGATTTCGTACTAGTTAACAAATTTTTCCATTTAACTAGTTGCGATATTCTTCATATGGTAGAGATTTTCAAACAAAACTAAATTTTCAAATCTATTTTTGAAAACCCCTACCATCTAAGGGCGGTAGGATAGGAGATCATGTTCATGTATGCCCTAATTGAAAATCTTTAAAACTTGAATTATGATTGGGTGGTAGATAATATGATGTATACACTTGAACTTATTGTTATGTCAATTGGTATCATTGAACTCTTTCAATTGGTATCATTTTGATCTTCTTGTATACTCATATATGTTTTGTATGTATGTATGCTTTAAATTCCAAGTATATCAATTTCTATTGGTATCTATCTTTCATACATATATATGTTTGTGTTTATGCTAGTGCTTGAGTTTCAATTTTGTTTAAATTGGTTACTTTTAAATTGTTATCAAGACTATGCATGTCTTTAGTTTGTTTTTCATAAAGGGGGAGAAAATTTAATTTTGTATTTCAATTGGTATTGTACTCCCACTCTTTATAATTAAAAGTTGTTATTTTGAACATTTGATATCAACATCAAATTTGTTTATATATTTTCAAAATGAAATATATTCTTACAATTGGTATCAAAATTTGTGTTTAGACATTCAAAATTTGTTATGTTGTTTTACAATTGGTAATTTGTTATGTTTAATTACAATTGGTATTTTCAAAATTTTGTTTAAAGAAAATATTCAAAGTTTTGATTTGTATTTCCTATATGCAAGGAGAGCTTAACATCTCTCTTACATATAGATTCATGTTGAGTATATTATAAATTGAGGAGCTTGACAACTCTTCTTTATATGATATACGTGTGTAGGGGGAGCTTCACACTCCTCTTATGCATTACATAATATGTGTTATGTGAATTGGGGCTTGTCATCCCTTCTTCATGTAATGCATATGTGTAGGGAAGCTAACTTAGCGTCTTCCTCTTCATGAATGTATATAGCATATAACATATATTGATTCTTGTTTATTGGTATCAAGATGCTTCATTGACATATTTTTAATTGATATCATGTTTGTAGTCACCCCTTATTGATTTTGTTTTTTTGGTTTTAGACAAAAAGGGGGAGAAAGATTTTTACCCCTCATTTTATCTATGTTTTTGATTGTTTACCCCTTTGTTGATGATTGACAAAAAGGGGGAGAAGTATTTGTGTTTTATATGCATGCTTATGTTTATGCATATATTATGTTTTAATCTCAAGAATATTAAGTTTAATTGATATATAGAGTTTGCTTTGTAATTGGTATCTAGAGCTTATTTTGTTTTGAATATTCCATTTGATATCTAGAACCATTTATTGTTTATGCATATGCATGTTTCATGTTTAATATTCATTGCATATATTTATTGTTTATCCCTATGCATGAGTTAAGGGGGAGCTTATTTGAAGCTTAACTTTAATCCATGCATATATAACTCCATGAGTTTTGTCATCATCAAAAAGGGGGAGATTGTTGGCCCAATGGCCTTCCACTCTAGTTTTGATGATGATCAACTCATGTAGTTATGTTTACTAATATTCTTGTGTTTCTAAGTTTCAGATCATTAACAGGATATTAGTTGGTGATTAGCTTCAACAAGGAGTTTAGAAGCTATTCATGGTGATTCCAGGGCTAAAGCTTCAAGTTCACACTTTGTCTAGCCCATGGATGGAGTTTTGGAGCAAGTCTACTTGAAGATGATGATCGCCAAGAAGACTTAGGTATCCTAATTTAGATAGAGTTTTTAGATCCATTTGTAAAGCTTAGTTTAGTTGATATGCTCAAGTGAACACAAAACACACACGTTTCATGATTTAGTTTTTTGTTTTCATGAATATTAGATCAAAACAAGTTTACCTTATACCTATGTATATTAGATATGTTCTAGATATACATACATGCTTTAAACTTGCTAGACAAACTTATTTTGATATCCCTATTCATGTTTTGAAAAATCAAGTTTGACAAAATACAAGGTTTTTGTTTTTGATAAAATTTGCAAGACACAAAAATGAATTGATATGTTGATATATTGTCTTGAAATTTTATCACTTGTTTGAGTTTCAATATAAAATGATAAAACAATTTTTATGGTATTTTTAAAAGAGATAAAAGATTTTTTAGAAAATATTTTTCCAAAATTTTCTGACCTTGTTTTGTGCTGACAGGCTGGTCGGTCGACCGTCACGGTCGACCGCACCAAGGGCCGGTCGACCGGGCCGGTCGACCGATGTGCACAGACGTGCACGTCTGTTAGGCACAGTGGACGGTCGACCGAGCCGGTCGACCGGGTATGAGAGCTCTGCTCTCGGTTTATTTCGGTCGACCGGGCCGGTCGACCGCTGTTGCCCAACGGTCACATTTCTGACCGTTGGCGGTCGACCGGACCGGTCGACCTGCAGTCTGTCAGACTGCCAACTCAGCCTAACGGCTAGTTTTGTATAGGGGCTATATAAACCCCATCTCTTTGGGGATTTTGGCCAAGTTTTTTAAGGAGAAAAATTTCTGGTTTCTAGAGGTTTTAAAACAAGTTTTCAAAAGTGTTTGGGGCTTTAATTCTTCAATCTTTATTGTTTTAGGTTTTTGAAAAAATCAAAGAAAAGAATATTTTGGGAGATTTGTCTTGGTTTTCATTCTATATCTTTTGAAAGGATTTTCCCAAGTGATTTTCTTTGTTGCTAGTTTTCCAAACACCTAGTTTTCCACACTTGAGCTATCTTCTATCTTAAACTATTAGGATCTTGTTTTTGTGGAAAAAGATAAGAGAAAAAGAAAGAGAAGTGTTTGAGGTTGTTTGTTGTAAACCTCATTATTGTAAACACCCTTATATTTGTGAATCCCTCTTCGGTAGAGGTGATCGGGTGATTGTGTTGTGGATCCCTCTTAGGTAGAGGTGATAGAGTTTGGTTGTGAGCCTCTTCGGTAGAGGTGTGTGAATTGGTTGTTGTATTGGCTACGGGCCTTACCCCTCGGTTGTGAGGTGGTTGTTTGAGAGAGGAGTTTGGTACTCCTAGAGTTGTAAGAAATCCTCTTTGGTAGAGGTTCCCTCGGTGGGAGTTGAGATAGTGGAAATCCTACACGGTGGTGTAGGCGGGGATGTAGAGCAAGGTGCTCGAACCTCGAAACAAATCTCGGTGTTTGCGTATTGATCCATTGTCTCTCTAACTCTCTCTCTTATATTTGTGCAAAGCATCATATTCATATCATATCATATTTGCTTGTGTTGTGCATATTTCATATTGCCTTGCATTTATTCATATTGCTATTCATTCTTATATGCTTGGCTTGATTGTGTGTATTTTATATTGCTTGGATTGCTTGTGTGTGTGTGCCTAAATTATACTCATCCAACAAGAGCTTCACATAGCACCTCAACCCATTTCAAGGGGAATCAAGGGGAGTTAGTCCAGAGCCTCGCAAGGGAATTCGGCTACACTTGTTGTATTGTATTAGTTTGTGCATAATTTGCATTAGCTTCCGCATTTAGCGCACTTAGTTTGCATTAAGTTTCTTAGATTAGCACTTACACCTATTCACCCCCCCTCTAGGTGTTTTTCATGGGCAAGGTTTGATGCGCGATAAAGACGGGACATTCCTCGAATACATGGTTCATGTCTTGACAATAAGTACAGCCCGCCGAAGGTGTTGGGCTGACTTGGTTCACAGAGACTGGTTCTTTAGTTTCAAGAGCTTCTAGTCTTCGCATCACAGCAGCTAACTTAGCATCGGTAGCTATATTGGCCTCAATGGAATGGATACCTCCTTTAGAAGAAGTAGGGTCATTAGTCCTAAATTTTTTCGGAGTTGGTTCCCATTGGACGGTATTATCAGCTAATTCTTCATATAATAACCATACTTCATTTTCGTTCTTTTTCAAAAATCCTCCTTGGCACATGGATTCTAATAGCGTTTTAGTTTGATATTCTAACCCATCATATAGAACTTGGCAAAGTCGCCATTTCTCTATTCCATGGTGAGGGCATTGGGCAAGGAGGTCCTTAAAACGTTCGAAATATTTCCAAAAAGGTTCATTGGCTGTTTGCTTAAACTGTAAGATGCTCTTCCTAATTAGTGCAGCCTTGTGGACGGGATAAAATTTCTTTAAGAAGGCCTTAACGAAATTATCCCACGAAGATATTGAACCGGCCTCTAGACTGTAGAGCCATTTCTTTGCTAAGTCTTTCAAAGCGAATGGGACAAACCGTAGTTTGATGGCATCTTCTCTTAGGCTGGGTATCTTCATCATGAGACATACTTCTTCAAATTCCCTTATGAAAAAGTATGCATCCTCAGATTCAAATCCATGAAATTTGGGAAGAGTGTTGATGTATTGTGGCTTGAGCTCAAATTGGTCAACACCTTCATCGGATAACTGAATGCAAGAAGGAAGAGAGGTCCTAATAGGATAAAACCTATCTTGTAGTGACGGTGGTTGTGCCATGTGTGAGTCGGGCTTTTTCTCGGGTGGTGAACTGGTTCTAATTAGTCTAGATATAAGTGGGTCTCTCGACCAAGCGGACATGCACAATTAGCAAACAAGTTTACCCAATCAATCAATAAAAAAAGAAAAACAGTCAAAATTCCTATTCTAGGGTAAGCCTTGACCTAGACGACTCCTAACTTTAGAATGTCCTTAGGAGGTATATTGCCGACCTTAACCACAAGTTAATCGGCCAGGTAGGTGGCAAGACCGGTGGGAGGTTTTCCGTTAAAGACGTTCCTTAATTAAATAACCACCGATCTTCGGGCTTTCGGCCCTTAATCCCCCTTCCTAGACACCGATTTGGCAAGAGTTAATTTCGAACAACTTCCTCCTTCGACCAATCTCCTAGTGAGTCCGAGTTAACCTAGGGCCAACGTCTAGTCAATTTTTACTTAAGGTTAGGGTTGTGAGTGTGACGGAGATGATTTGTGGGCCAAGGAAGGGTGATGAAATCCCCACCTTATCTTGTTAATGGGTTTTGCCCTTAAAAATTTTTGTGTACGTGTAAAGCAGTAGATAAGTAATCACTCAAAAAGCAGTAAATCAGCCAAGAGTGTTTCCTAATCTATATGCAATGCAAACGTACCTTGTCGCCAGCACTCTTCAACAAAATTAAAAAAATTGAATAGACACGTGCCTACGATGCAAGAGTCTAATTTTTTTATTTTTTTCAACAGGTAAGTTACTGTTAATTAATTAGCAGTATGCAGGGTGATCACAGAGAATATTTAACAGAGCAGTAAATCAAACTTGCAAATTGCAGCAACCTGCAGAAAACAGAGTGAGTAGTGAACTACTCAGGCCGCGAAAACGCGGCTATTGCCGCGTTTGCGCGGCTCTGTAGTAGGCTCTGTTGCTCTGCCTTCGAGGGCAGAGGCACAGAGTTGCTATATGTCCTTTACTGCTATTAGTTTTCCTGTTCTCCGAACCTGCAAACAGAAAGAATAAAAGAATTAGTTTGAGAAAATCGTGCCGTTCCTTCCCCGGCAACGGCGCCAAAATTTTGATTGATAAACTGAGATTGCAAAGAAAGAGATAAAGTTTATGAATTCTCAGTCTCAATTCTATCCGCTGCAGCAAGGGCCAAAGCGGGTCGATCCACAGGGAAGAATGCGATGCAAGCTTTTCGGACGATTTCTCTATATCCTTAGAACAAAACAAAAGAGAGATTAGATTTGGAATATATGATTAGAGATATGTGGTTTTACTGATCTTCTACCACAACCCATACTGCAAGTCTTGAATATTGAATATCATCTTGAAATACATAAAATCTATCCTAGGTTTATTAGAAAGATTCAAGCAAGAAAAAATGATATTAGAATCTAACTAGTTTGCACTACTAAAAATCCAACAAGTGTTCATCCTAACTTCTAAGTACAGCATAAGAAAAGTCTCACCTTAAGGTTATGCTGTCAAAGTACTTAAGCATGAAGTTGTGAAGAATAGTTTAGAGGTATAACCTAGATTAGAAAAACTAACTATCAATTTAATCTTCAAGCAATCTGTCTTAAACTTAGGGTTTCTAAAAATTATTATCAATCCATTCAATTCCTAAACTGCTCTAGGGTTGTTTAAGAAATCAGCAAACCACACTTTAGAATTAGTTAATCATCTTTTTTTTTATATTTTTAATTTTTTTTATTTTGTTTAATATGAAGAATTGTGAGAGAAAGAAGAACAAAACAAATAGAAAGATCACAGAGTAAAACGAAATTAAATGACAAGAATTTAAATGGCAAAAAAGGTAACCTTTATTTGAAATCGCGTCCAAATACAATGCTCCTTCTTCTCCAAAGTATGCTAAAAACGAAATGAAGATTACAGAAATTTGAAAAGAGAAAAACTAAAGAACCCTAATTTCCCGTCTCTGGATGCGCCTCTCTGTTGCTCTGCAGGGGTATTTATAGGAGCTGGAAGAAGTAGAGTCCCGGTAAAACTCTCGTGCAAAAGCAGGTATCCCCTCTCATCATCTGGCTGCGGAAACGCGGCTTTGGCCGCGTTTTCGCGGCCACAGCCTTGTCCCTGGCCACGCGCTTTCGCGCGTGGCCTCCTCTGGTCCGTCCATCTGGGTACATCCGTTTAGATCTGGCATCTCGACTCTTTATTTTGAAAATTCGGGATAACTTGGGAAGCAAGTTACCCTAAATTCAAATCTCTTCAAAACGAATTTTATCTTTGCACTCTCCTTCTTTTATCTTTATCCTCATCCTGCAGGCATTTAGGGTTGAGTAGAAGTCTATCCCTTCCCTCTTCTTTTAGGATTTGCAGCTTTGGCACTTGGTAATTGCAACTTTGACATTTGGTAATTGCAACTTTTGCATTGGGCTTGGACATGGGCTTTTGGGCTTCATTTAGGCTTTTATTCTTTATTTGAATAAATACTCAAGGCCTGCACACATTAAATAACAAAACTTTAGTAATAGTGCATAATTAAAAGAATAAATAGGAAACATGATAGTAAATGTAGTGATAAATATGCAATTTTTACTACCTATCAGCAACCGTGATTCCAACGAATGTAAGTTAATGTTAGGTCAGTTTTGTTTTTCTTTTCTTTTTGTTTTGCTCGAGGACGAGCAAAAGATAAGTGTGGAGGTGGGATTGTGCATGTGCATTGTACATTTTGTATCACATATGTCACATTTTCTTCATTTATTTTTAAATAAAATTCTACTTTTTAATGTATTTTCATATTTAGTGGTATGTAATGTGATCAACGAAGAAAATGAAAAGATTGACAGATTTATCCAATTAAATCTAATTTATTTAAAAGATCAAGTAAATCAAGGGGATCAATTCAAATCCAAAGGTTTTAGGAGCTATCTTATCTGAAAACTGGATATATCAGATAAGATAATATCATCTAATTTCAAGAAGAAAATGGATTATTTGAAGACCCTATCAATTTCGCTGATCATAAATGGATATCTCATCAATTCTAGAAGACAGATTGAAAATCCAAAAGAATAAATGGATAGAGAAAAGATCAACGAATAAGATGAATCAATCATATTTGGAGATAAAGAGGAAAATCTAAGTAAATTCGGAGTTTTAAATCAATTTAGACTCAGATTTAAACTGGACACTCTTTGTTATTTTAATCATAACTTTTGTTACTGAAACTCAAATCTGATGATTCAAGATGATCCAAAACGAAGACTTAAAGAGTTACAATTCTTATATTGATCACTCGTTTCAATTTTATCATTTGATTACTAATATTCAGCAATCAACACACTAACAAGCTGCAGATCAGAATTGAATTTTCACAAAAAATTCTGGATAAATCAAATCAAGTTTGGAGATAAGAGGAGGATTCAAATTCTGAAATAGTCAGCTCCCCCTACCTCTCCACTTGTTTCTCTTATCCATTCTACCCTATAAATACCCCCACACTTCAGAGGCAGAGGGACGATCAATCAAAGAGTAGAAGTTGGGCTATTCTATAGTTTGTATTAGGTTTTTTTCTTTTATGTAATTTTTTTTTTATTTATTTAACTAAGAGGAGAGGAGAGTTTCATGGAAGAATGAGAACAAAGTTTGTACTGAGGGTGACATCGGTATAAGTAAGTCCTTTCTTTCATTATTATTTGAATTAAATCGAAGTTTCTTTTCTTTTTTACTCTTATTTTTGTTTGCTTCTCTCTTCTGTGTTTGTGAATCCAAATGACTCCAATAACCTCGAAGTTTCCTTACTCTTACAAGTACCATTGATGGTTTATGATGACGGATAGCCATTCCTATGGTAGTGTAGCTTGTCCCTTCATTTCGTAGTGTAAATCGGGAATGGGAAAGATCCTATTTGTCATACTTCGCTCACCATCAAACAAAGGTAAATCATCGATATGGGTCAAAAGTAAGTAAGTATTGTTGGAACCTGTTTCGATGAAGACGTTTGCGATGCATGACATTTGGAGCTCTAAACAAATGAAGAATCAAGAGTTCTACGTGATCAATATGTGCCAAGGAAAGTTGATAGAGTGTGGTTTGTAAAGTTGAAATAGCATGTAAAAGCCTTGACACAAACACACACTTCATTGGTCCATTAGTCGACTTGATGTCTATTATAAGTCGACTAATCCTTGATGTAGTCGACTAACCCAGAACCCAAGTCGACTAATCCTGTGTCCTGAATCTGACCCAACTCTCTGTTTGATTATTAGTCGACCGACAGTCAATATAGTCGACTAATAGACTTTTCTAGTCGACTAATCCAAGTCCCCTAGTCGACTAATCCAAGTCGACTTGAAGGTAGTTGCAGTTGACTTGAAGTAGTTATCCAGAAAACTGTCAGGCCAACGTCTCTTGACTAGTCGACTTATAGCCAAACCTAGTCGACTAATAGAAGGATTTTTGCCTAGTCTAGTCGACTAACTCCATGGGCAAGTCGACTATAGGCAGTTTCTGACTGTTGGACAGTTTTCATTATCTGGTCTTTTGTGCAACGAATTTCAACGTCTCTCTTGTTTGAATTGCACCTATAACTACCCTAACTAACCCTAGTCTTCAGCTATAAATAGGGAAGTTATACCAAAGGCTAATTACTAAGAGTTTTTATCAGTTTTCCAAAGCCAAAAAAAAATCTGAAAACCTGAAAACTGTTTTTCCAAACTTCTGTTCTTCACCAAACGACATTTCCATTGTGAAGTTCTCTGAAGTTCTTGTTTCCTATACTAGACCTTGTCCACATACACATTCAGTATCAAGGCTTATAGGATAAAAGAGTTGTAATTCTCAAAGTGATCATTGTACACGGGTGGCTTCTTGGTTGTAGAGGCAGTTGTACAAGGTGAAGGTATTCTCTTGGTGGAAGAGAAGGTGTACACATTTGGCGAAGGGGATTTGTCAAGTGGTGTACATGGTGTATTGATTTTGGGTTGCAAAATCAAGGTTAAAGGAAAATCTTAAGCGGGTGGCTTGGGGACTGGATGTAGGTCACAAGGACCGAACCAGGATAAATCTCTTTGTTTGCGTTTGTCAACTTTTCTGAGATTTGATTTCCTTTATTGCAAGTTATTTATTTGCTTAACGATTAATTCTTCTTGTCTAGTGTTTGTGTTGATTTAATTATAGATCCTACATTTGGTATCAGAGCGGATACAAGTCAACAACAAAGATGGCAACGGAGTTCTCATCATCCCAATTCAAAGAAGGACATTCTACACAACGTCCACCGCTATTTGACGGAACCAACTACAACTATTGGAAGTGTAGAATGAAGATCTACTTGCAATCGCTCAACTACGACCTTTGGAACATCGTAGAAGCAACGTACACCAAGCCCACAACCAACTACAACGCTTGGAGTGAAGATCAAAAGAAGAACACGAACCTTGACGCCAAAGCGATGAATGCTCTATTCTGTGCCCTAACCAAAGAAGAGTTCAACCGTGTTTCAACAGCAACTTCTGCACATCAAATATGGCATACTCTTCAGGTAACACACGAAGGCACTAATAAAGTTAAGGAATCTAAAATATCTGTTGTTGTCCACAAGTTTGAGTTATTCAAAATGGAGGAGAATGAAAACATATCCGAGATGGTTACAAGATTCACCGACATCACCAATACATTAGCATCCCTTGGAAAGGACTACACCCAAGTTGAAAGAGTTCGAAAGATCCTTCGTGCACTCACACCAGAATGGGAGAAGAAGACAACCGCCATTGAAGAGGCGAATGATCTCTCAACTATGACATTAGAAAACCTAATCGGTAATCTAATGGCATATGAAGTGCAGTTAGAAGAAAGGAAGAAGGACGAACGACAACACCGTTCAAAGAAGAAAGAACTCGCCTTCCATGCATCTTCCGACACGGACAATGATGACGAAGAGGAGATGGCAATGCTCTCAAAGAAATTCAGAAATTTCTAAAGCAAGGTAAATTCAAATGCTTTAATTGTGATAAACCAGGTCATATGAAGATGGATTGTCCTTTGCTTAAGAAGAAAGATAAGTACAAGAGTAAGAAGTTCAGAAAGAAGAAGAACTACGAAGCATCATCAGAATACAGTGATTCATCTTCATCTGATGAAGAAGAATCCACTGAACGTGTCAACCTATGTTACATGGCACTTGAAGATGATGAGGTATCATATTCTGAACTCTCTGATGCATTCCATGAATTATTTCTTGATCTGAAAAATGAAAAACTGAAAAACAAAGTTTTCTCAAAAGAAAATGAGAAACTTTTAAAGGAAAATTCATGTTATGCATTACAATGTTCATCTATAAATTCTCAACAACAAGATGAGTTTGAAAAAGTCATATCATCTTTGAAAATTGAAAATGAGAAATTTATAAAAGAGAACATTTTTCTGAAAAAGGAAACTAAGTCTTTGAATGAAAGGATTTCTATATTGGAGAAAGACATGTTAGTTTTCAAAAATAAATATGAAGATCTTTTGCAAAATGTGACTAAGTTTAATAAAGGAAAAGAGTTTGAATGCTTTATTATCTTTTCAGAAATTGTCACATGATAATCATGGTATTGGATTTATTGCAAAATCTTCATGTTATAGTAATCCATATAGTTCTTTTGTAAAAGAAAGCTTAAGAAAAATAAGTTTATATGGATTCCTAAGAACTTAAATTTTCATGATAAAAATACATATATTGCATCATACATTCATGATATATGTGATTCTTGCAACTATGTGTATACTAACAGGTGGAAACCAAATTCTAAATGGATTTGGACTCCTAAAGGTTAAATATGTTCTTTTATGTTTGGTACCATCTAACGTTTATCTTACAGGTACCATATAAAAATTGATAAAGAACAATTATATATATATGTACTAATATATTTGTTGCAGGGGGAGAACAAAGAATTTCTCTATTTGTTATAACCCAATTTCTGCAGGGGGAGGAAAATATAACATATCTTCTGCAGGGGGAGGACTTGTGCACACAAAGCGTCATCATCAAAAAGGGGGAGAATGTTGGAACCTGTTTCGATGAAGACGTTTGCGATGCATGACATTTGGAGCTCTAAACAAATGAAGAATCAAGAGTTCTACATGATCAAGATGTGCCAAGGAGAGTTGATAGAGTGTGGTTTGTAAAGTTGAAATAGCATGTAAAAGCCTTGACACAAACACACACTTCATTGGTCCATTAGTCGACTTGATGTCTATTATAAGTCGACTAATCCTTGATGTAGTCGACTAACCCAGAACCCAAGTCGACTAATCCTGTGTCCTGAATCTGACCCAACTCTCTGTTTGATTATTAGTCGACCGACAGTCAATATAGTCGACTAATAGACTTTTCTAGTCGACTAATCCAAGTCCCCTAGTCGACTAATCCTTGGTCCAAGTCGACTTGAAGGTAGTTGCAGTCGACTTGAAGTAGTTATCCAGAAAACTGTTAGGCCAACGTCTCTTGACTAGTCGACTTATAGCCAAACCTAGTCGACTAATAGAAGGATTTTTGCCTAGTCTAGTCGACTAACTCCATGGGCAAGTCGACTATAGGCAGTTTCTGACTGTTGGACAGTTTTCATTATCTGGTCCTTTGTGCAACGAATTTCAACGTCTCTCTTGTTTGAATTGCACCTATAACTACCTAACTAACCCTAGTCTTCAGCTATAAATAGGGAAGTTATACCAAAGGCCAATTACTAAGAGTTTTTATCAGTTTTCCAAAGCCAAAAAAAATCTGAAAACCTGAAAACTGTTTTTTCAAACTTCTGTTCTTCACCAAAAGACATTTCCATTGTGAAGTTCTCTGAAGTTCTTGTTTCCTATACTAGACCTTGTCCACATACACATTCAGTATCAAGGCTTATAGGATAAAAGAGTTGTAATTCTCAAAGTGATCATTGT
Organism: Agave tequilana; assembly: GCA_038442645.1. Classification (NCBI taxonomy): domain Eukaryota; kingdom Viridiplantae; phylum Streptophyta; class Magnoliopsida; order Asparagales; family Asparagaceae; genus Agave; species Agave tequilana. Next base: position 24,057 of record JAVJIF010030239.1, read on the forward strand.
ACACGGGTGGCTTCTTAGTTGTAGAGGCAGTTGTACAAGGTGAAGGTATTCTCTTGGTGGAAGAGAAGGTGTTCTCTTGGTGGAAGAGAAGGTGTACACATTTGGCGAAGGGGATTTGTCAAGTGGTGTACATGGTGTATTGATTTTGGGTTGCAAAATCAAGGTTAAAGGAAAATCTCAAGCGGGTGGCTTGGGGACTGGATGTAGGTCACAAGAACCGAACCAGGATAAATCTCTTTATTTGCGTTTGTCAACTTTTCTGAGATTTGATTTCCTTTATTGCAAGTTATTTATTTGCTTAACGATTAATTCTTCTTGTCTAGTGTTTGTGTTGATTTAATTATAGATCCTACAAGTATTTTTTAGGGTTGAACTTTTTCTTTTAATTTTTAGTTTAGATCACCAACATCACCATCTCTCAACTGTATTCATTATTTTTTACTTTTTTTGTACAAAATCATTTTCTATTTTACTCCACCTTCTCAATCTACCATTTTCTTAACAATTTAACATAACTTATTTTATTTTTCTTTTAAAGAACTGAAAGAAGAACTTTAATCATTTTTTGTGAACTAAAAAACTTACAAAAAGCTTCCATCGCTAGTCCCGTCTTATGGATCACGACCCGCATAGCCACTCGCTATAGAGAAAGCATTGAGCACTTGCACTTCTGTTCTGTATTCCTGAAATTCTGTATTTTCTGTGTGCAGGTTCTAACTCAATCATTGTGCTAGCTATGGGAGTTTTGCTTGACTTTGCATCTTCAAGCCCAAATTTCTTGATAAGTTTCCTTGTGTATTTGACTTGATTTATAACAATCTCATCACTTCTTTGCTTGATTTGGGGTCTAAGGAAGTAGTTTAGCTCACCCATTATAGACATCTTAAACTCATTCTTCATGTATGATTTAAAATCTTTATAAAACTTTTCATTGGTAAATCTAAATATAATATCATCAACATAAATTTGAACAATTAGGATATCACTATCTACATGCTTTGTAAATAAAGTGGTATCTACTTTACCTTTTACAAAACCATTTGAAATAAGAAAAGTTGAAAGTCTTTCATACCAAGCTCTTGGAGCTTGTTTTATACCATATAAAGCTTTGTCTAGTTCGAAAACAAAATCTGAATGTGTAGGATCAACAAACCCGGGGGGTTGTTCAACATACACTTCCTCTTCAAAAAATCATTTAAAAGTGGCTTTCAACATCCATTTGAAATAGTTTGAAATCTTTAAAATAAGTAAAAGCAAGTGTAATTTGCATGCTTTAAGTCGTGCTACGGGTGCAAAAGTTTTCCCAAAATTGATACCTTCGATTTGGGTGTAACCTTGGGCCACTAACCTAGCTTTATTCCTAATAACATTACCCGACTCATCTAACTTGTTTCTAAAAATCCATCTAGTACCAATGGTTGATCTATCATAGGGTTTAAGAATAAGGTGCCAAACATGGTTGCGCTTAAATTGATTGAGCTCTTCTTGCATAGCAAGCAATCAATATGAGTCGCCCTCAGCTTCGAGGATGTTCTTTGATTCTATATGAGAAATAAAAGCAAAATGGCCACAAAAATCATGAAATTTGGAGTGAGTAGTTACCCCCTTTGACACATCACATATGATGAGTTCTTTGGGATGACTTATAACATATCTCTAATCTTTTGGAAGTGGTTGCGTTGGTGCCACTTCAACCTCTTGAACTTCACCTTGTTCATCAAGATTTGGCTTATCTTCTTGGATGGCTGAGTCCTTCAAGGTTATTTTCTCCATTTCTTCACCTAAAGAATCAATCTCTATAACATTCTTAACAAAAGCATTAGATTTTTCAAACTTAACATGCATAGATTCCTCAATAGTCAGAGTAGATTTATTGAAGATCCTGCAAGTCTTGCTAGTATTGGAATAACCAACAAAAATAGCTTCAAAAGCTTTTGCATCAATTTTTCCTAAGCTATCTTTTGTGTTTAAAACAAAATATTCACATCCAAAAACCCTAAAGTAAGAAACATTAGGCTTTTTCAAATAGTAAATTTCAAATGAAGTTTTAAAAGAATTTTTACAAACATAAATCCTATTTGAGATGTAATATGAAGTGTTTACGGTCTCGGCCCATAAATATTGAGGGAGTCCGTAATCACTAATCATTATCCTAGCAATATCTTGAAAAGCACGATTCTTCCTTTCAAATACTCTATTTTATTGTGAGTTCGAGAACAAGATAGTTCATGCCTAATTTCATTTTCTTCACAATAAGTGATAAAAGAATGGTTAATGAATTCACTACCTCTATCACTTCTTTAATGAATTCACTACCTCTATCACCTCTTATAGGCAAAATTGAAAAACAATTTTCTTTTTTAACCCTTTTTTTAAAACATAAAAATGTGAAAAGTCTTGATCTTTATGTTCTAAAAAGAAAACCCATGTAAAACGAGAAAATTCATCAACCAAAACAAAAACAAAACAGTTTTCATTTAAACTCTTTGTTTTAGTTGGACCAAACAAATCTATGTGGATTAACTCTAATGGCCTTGATGTCATGATATCCTTGATTATTTTGAAAGAGAACTTGATTTGTTTCCCAAGTTGGCACGCATCAAAAATGCGGTCCTTTTCAAATTTCAAGTAAGGAATACCTTTCACCACTTCCTTAGAGTTAATTCTGGATAAATGGTCAAAAGAGACATGGTCTAATCTTCTATGACATAACCAAGAATCCTCATTGAAATCATTTAAACAAGTAGCATTATAATGTAAATTGGACATTTCATTCAAGTATACATAATTTTCATGAAAACTGGAAAGAATGCATGTATTTGTTTTACTATCTAAAACATTGCAAGATAAATCATAAAAAATAACTTTAAAACATCTATCACAAAGTTGACTAATACTCAAGAGGTTATATTTGAGACCATAACTAAAAAAATATTTTCAATCAATAGAGATAAGCCAATTTTAATGTTACCTATACCGATCTTGCCTTTTGAGTCATCTCCGAAGGTGACGGTGCCACCTTCATAGTTCCTTGATAGGCTTACAAAATTGTTGATATCCCAAGTCATGTGCTTTGAGCAACCGCTATCAAGATACCACCGCTTCTTACGTCTTGGAACCTTGGTGTGTACCTATATCAAAAGAAAGTGTCATTGATTTGGTACCCATATTTTCTTGGGTCTTATAATGTTAGTCCTTTTGATCCAAACATGATTATTAAAAGTATTTATGTGATCAAAACAAAATTTAACTAAGTGACCCTTTCGGTCACAATAAGTGCATGAATAAACTCTACATATAAAAGCATGATGAGTACGGGGGGAATGAGCATGCTTATGTGTATGAATGTGTTGTGATTTAGAGGTGTGAGCATGTGTAGCATGTGTAGCATGAACATGTTTCTTTGAAGTATTTTTCTTAGAAAACATTACCTCTAATCTTGCCTTATCAAACTCACATTTTCTTTAAAATATTTCTCAAAGTGTTAATTTTAGTATTTAAAGTAGAAATTTCATTTTCATCAATCATGAAAATTTTTGCTTTGCATGAAATTTTGTATGTATCAAAATCATTTTTTGTAGATATGAGTTTTGAAGATAAAGCATCTTTTTCTTTAGAAAGAGTGATAATTTTATTTTGAAGTGTTTTATTTTTCTTTCTCATTTTTAGATATTTCTTCTTTAGAAAATAATAATTATTTGAAAGTTCTTCAAACGCCTCACCTAATTCATCCATAGTTAATTCACAATCATCTAAAGATGGTTCAGAAGTTATCTTAGGTGTGTTATCATTTGTCATGAAACAAACATTGGCCGTGTCTACCACTTCATCAGATTTCTAAATCCCATATTTCTTTGAGAGCTTTCTTCTTGTAAGGCTTCTTTGAGGTGGATGGCTTGCCTTTATTCTCAGGGCAATCTGCAATAATGTGTCCCGGCTTACGGGAATTGAAGAAAATGATTTTCTTGTCTCCTTTTTCTTGCCATCATCTTCTATTGTTGAACTTGGTTTTGTTGTACATCCTCCTTACATTTTTCACTAGGAGGGAAAGCTCTTCATCTTCTTCTTCATCATCATCGTTGGAGGGAGTAGACTTGAAAGCAATAATCTTTTTCTTTTGGGGAGTCATTTCTTCTCTCAAGGTTGCCAATAAGACCTATGAGATCCATTTCTTCCTTGTCATTGAGCTCTTTTAGAGTTGTAGCCTTGACCTCCCATGATAGTGGTAGAGCACAATTGACCTTCCTCACCTTTTGGTCATTGTCTATAGTATCACCTAGAGAAGCAAGACCATTAGTGATTTTAGTAAACTTGATGACCATATCATCAATAGAATCATTTTAATGCATGGTGAAATTCTTATATTGGGAACGCAAGATATCAATTTTAACCCTCTTGATTTGTGATGTTCTCTCACGAGTGACCACTAAGTGTGACCAAATTTGATAGGCGAATTTGCAATGAATGACTCTAGCTATGTCATCATCGTTCAAGGCTTGAAGCAATGCATAGTGTGCCTTTGCATTGGCATCAAATCATTGGTGACAATGCCGAACCAAGTGTCCTCATCACCAACGGGTACATTAAAGGGTTTAGTCACCGCCTTTGCAACCCGGCTTCCTAGGGATTGCAAAAATATGACACCTTAACCTTTCATATGGGAAAGTTAAGGCCATCAAACTTAGGAGGGTCATAATACCTTCGGCCATTTTTACTGTAATGGATGGAATGAAGATGTTATTGAAGTGATTAGAAAGTAGGATCTCTCTAAGGTGGTTAAGTCAAACTCTATAGACCAAGGCTCAGATACCAATTGAAAATACACCTATAAGGGGGTGAATAGGTGTAATGCTAATCAAATGCAAATACTTAACAATTTATAAGGAATGATGCAAACCAATGACTCAAAATAAGAATTGAAGTCGTATTCTCCGTGAAGGGCTCTAAACTTCTCCTCGTGATTCCTCTAGATAAGAGTTGAGGTGCTCAATTACTTTCTTGTTAAGATGAGTAAAGATCGGCAAAAAATGATTGAATAATAATTAAGTAAATAAAATAGAGACAATAAGGCAATCACAAATAAGAAAGATTTATTTCGAGGTTCGAGCTACTGCTCTATGTCCCCGCCTTCACCACTGTGAAGAATTTCACTATCCACTAACAGATCTTCCTCAAAGAGACCTTACAATAAGGAATTACAATCACTTGGAATAGAAAACTCCCTAACTCAATCCTCTACACAAGAGGTAGAACAAAATCAATTTAGATTACAAGCTCTTGGTGATCAAGAGATTACAAACACTCTCTTACAACTCTTTTACAAATCCCTATAGAGTAAAAAGTAGATTTGAAGCTCAAGAATGTATGTGAGAGTAGAAATCAAAATAGAATGAATATAAGAGCAGAAAAACTCAACTCAAAACTTTAAAATTTAAAGCACAAAAGAAAAACTTTGAAAATTTTCACTTTGAAAGCAAACTTTGATTTTCAAAAGAAATTGTTGTGTTTAAAATCCAATCCCAATGACTCTTTATATAGGATTTAGAAAAACATATTTAGAATTATTTACCAGGTCATAAATGAAAGAATTTGACCCTCAGAATTCAAATCACCCATTTTAAAAACATGTTAAAATACAAAAATTTGAAATCTAGCCATTACTTCCTTTCTGTCAGTCTATTGGTCGATCGCATAGTCGACCCGACCTATTCAAAAAATTTGACTGTTGGCTATCAGTTGACTGGTTTAAACTGAGGCTAAAACCATTACGGTCGGTCGATCGTGAACGTGCACAAACATGCACACTCCTCTGCCAGAAGTTTGGTCGATTATACGGTCGTCCATCCTGGCCTAAAATAGGCACAGTCAACCGCCTGGTCGACCGACCTTGGCCAAGAACAGTACAATGTCAATTTGAAACCATTAAAATTTTGTAAATAATTTTGTATGGGTTTTGAAGGGAAAACATGTATGGGCGAGGAGATACAAGTTTTAGAACTGAGATATAAATTTTGAGAAAATATGGAATCATGTATCAAAACCAAACATGTCAAAACACCAATGCAAAATAAACTGTACTTTCAAAAACGCGCATTTTTGTGTGTGTATATCATTGAGCATCAAATCTATATTCTACTTTTTAACAAACTAAGTTCTTATAAGGTTCTAAGTGACTACAAGAATCTTCAAGCAGACTTCTCTGATAGCGACATTGAGTACTTTGAGTTTCAATCCCGTACTTGAGTACCCTTGAGCCATTAACACCTTCTTTTAGAGGAAGAAATCTATTAGATCTTTTTGAACTCTGAAACACACTTATAACACTTGAACTTGATTAGTACTAAATAACTACATATGTTTTGTTATCATCAAAACACAAAACCGGTAATTGCAACCTTTGGGCTTACAAATCTATGCTCGATAATGTCTTGATATTTTAATGTTAAATTTTAATTAGTGCTATTTCAATTAGAATCTTATTATTTATCTTATGCGTTTTACTTAAATCCTAGGGTAGATTATCATGTTTAGGATATAGCGTGAAGGTAATCTCTAGTTGATATTATTTGTTTATGGTGGTAGATTATTAGTAGGCTCTTATCTTTCTTTACATCGATAAAAATCAAGCTTTTTCAACCTAATCTTCTTCTCTGTGTTTTTCAAACAAAAGAAGACATTTTAAGGAAAATAATAATATCTAAATGCTTCTATCACATCTCTCCCTGAGGCTCGACCCGTATAGCCCTCGCTACACGGTTACATTGTGAAGATGCAGAGTCAACGCAAATCAAATAAACATTTTCCATGTTCTCTTTATTTTCTCGTAATCAAATTTTGGCATCGCTGCCGAGAGGGAATGGTACTTTTTATTTTCTAACAATTATCTTCCCTATTTGTGTGTGTAGGGATAGTTTACATAGATTGAACAATTACATAGGATCAGGAGTACCTCAGAGACATTGTCAAAGAAGGCAGAATACCAGAATCCACCAGATTGTCGCGCAAACACAGCAAAAGCCGCGCAAACACGGCTTTTCCAGTGAGTTAGGGTTTCTGGCTTCCTCTAGAATAGTTGATTTAGAGTTATTTATTTTCTGCAGTTGGTATATTTTACTATTGACCTATCTGCGCACTGTTTCTGATAAATAATAGTAACCTATTGCTTCAAAATACTTGAAACGGTTAGAATTGCATCTACGCATTCATCAAATTTTGTTTAATTTCAATTACTGTTAAAGAGTGCTAGAGATAAGAGGAGTTCGCATTGCATCCAGATTAGGAAACACTTTTGTGTGATTTAAAATTGCTTTGAGTGTTAATTATCCATTTACTTGCACACTTGCACTAAAACAGTATAATGGCTAATCTTATAAGAAAGATAAGGTGAAGAAGTCATTACACTCCCTTGGCGCACAAACCATCACCTCACTCACAATCTAAGCCCAAATTTAAAATTTGAATTGACATTGGCCCTAAGATAACTCATACTCACTAGGAGTTGACCTAAGAAGGAAGTTGTTAGAATTTGACTCTTGTCAAATTGGTGATTAGGCAAGTGATTGAGAGGCAAAATCTCAAAAACAGTGGTTTGGCATAATTATGTCTGTTGCTTTGACCCGGATACCTCCCACTGATCTTGCCGCATACTTGGTCGATTAACTCGTGGTCAGTTTACTGCAATATACCTCTCGCAGATAATCTATAGTTAGGAGTCGTCTAGGTCTAAGTCTACCTTAGAATAGGCTTGGTTGATTTTTATTCATTTGTTTTGACTGGTTATATTGTCTTTATTAATTTGCATGCAAGTGTGGTCGAGAGACCCAATTACATCTTGGTTAAGAAGAAATGGTTCACGATATATATATATAATATATATATATATATATATATATATATATATATATATATATATATATATATATATATATATATATATATATATATATATATATCCGGTTATTGGCTATCCAAATTCACACGGTTATAATTCATTCTATAGGCCAAACCCACATTTTCATTCACCATTCTCTTTCCCGAACTTTAATGATAACAGCCAACCCACCTACTCATCTTTTACATCTTATCCACCCATTTGGTGCTACTACTGCCAAAATTGATCCCATCCTTCAGAACAGTGTCTTTTAGTAAGGTATCTGTTAGGATTAGGTCAAAATTAATTCTATACATTTTAAGGACCTACGATCGAATCTTATCCTTCAAATTTTATTTCAGGAGGTTGGAATTATTCTGAACTCTACATGGAACCAATCCTATGCAAAAGCTCAATCTCATTGGTCCTACACAGAACTAACACCTCGTTCTTGGAGACTTGATTATGAGCAAGAGGAAATGAGTAGCCTATTGACAAACTAGAAGATAAAATAGAATCCCATCTGAGTAGCTTGGAAAAGTCCCTCGAGAGGATAGAAACTCTCCTAAATTAACCCATTTCATCCCAAACTCTAGATCAAGATCAAAAGACCCATCAACTTTCACAAGTTGAGGTGGAGGACATACAACCAACATATGAGAAAAATTTTAAAACACGTACACAATTGCTTGACAACCAACTCAATAGATAAGCAACTGAGTTAGATAGTGGACAAAAGGAAGATTCCTTTTCTACTCAACTTGTTCCTAAACAAAAAAAGTCAATTCTAAATCATATTCATCTTGACGAAAAAAATTCAACAATACTGAAAAGCCTATTGAGAAAGTGTGCATATTTGATGACTATCCTAGGTTTTTAGATAAAGTGATCAAAGATCATTTGGCTACACATAGATCTCTTAGGGAGCAAGTTGAATCGTATTGCGAGGATGACTATAATGATGATGAACCTATTGAGGAAGTTATACATGCGCATGAAGTGTGCAAATTTAATGATGATTCTCTTTGTTTGTATGACTAATTTAGAGATGATTTGGTTACATGTACACCCCCAAGGAGAAAGTTGAATCATGTTGTGAGGAAATATGCATAGTTGATGAGCCTCTATTTCTTAATGAATTGTTTAAGAATGAGTGCGATAATAGTGGTGAGAAGATACGTGTTGAGGATTTTAAGTCTAAAGTCCCCTTTGAGAAAGAAAACTTGATTTGAGTATTTTCACTTTCGATGAGCCAACCAATGATCAATCATGCGAAAACATAAGTTAAAAAGATGTGGTGAAACATACACATCATATAGAACAATTTGAGGATGATGAGGAATTTGAGTTCCAAGTGAAATTTGAGGATGAATTTCAAAATTTCTGTGCCAAGATAAGTACTAAAAATTATGAGGATCTTTTTATGGATGATGAGCATATTGCTTTATGAATTCAAACATATTGATATCCATATTGAGATATGTAACAATGATCAATTTGTGAGGAGTGAAAATGAGAAAATGATATGGAGGAGGTTGAGAAAAATAAAAGACAAATTGGAGAGGATGAGAGATAAAATGACAAAAAATTGATCTCTTCAATTTTACCATTAAAGAGGACATATTAGAATGATGAAACATGAGCTCGAGGAAAGAAATCCAACATATAGGTAACATTTTTTTTTCCCTTTCTTCTTTTTCATACATACGTGCATTCATTCATACATTGAGGACAATGGATGATATAGGTGCGGGAGAAGGTTTACTAACATACTAACATAGGTAGGTTTACTAACAAATTTTTTTAAATTTTTTTTTTAAAAAGTAACAACATTTGGACTTATTTTTGTAAGTAATTAAGTTAATTTTAAGGAATAGGAAAATAATAATTAGGATTTCATAATACTTGGTCAAAATGTGATTAATTGTTTGATTTATAGGTTTAGGAAGAAAAATTGGAAAAGTAATTTAGTCTTGATTTTTACCTTAATGAAATATGCATACTTTATAAACTTACAACATTAGGATTCAAAAAAAAGACTCTTATACCTTAGATATATATATATGAAAAATAAATAAATCTAATTATTAATTAGCTAGGTGCTTTGGCCTTAGAAAGCCTTGGTATTTACGAGAAAGGAAATTAGGTAAGTTTGAAAAAATATATATATAAATATAACATATGTATTAATACATTTAATAATCAATTAGTTACATATTAGGGCCACAAGAGGCCTAGATATTTACACAAAAAATTAGATGAGCTATACATATTAGGAAAAAAAGGAAGTGCTTAAAAGGAAACAAAGTGATAATACTTTGAATCTTCTTTATATATATATGCATATATATATATATATATATATATATATATATATATATATATATATATATATGCATATATATATATATATATATATATATATATATTATATTAAATAAGGCTTAAGAGTTGAAGTTGAAGGATCCTGAGTCAAAAATTGACGATCACAAAGATGCATATGACTTAGGGCAAAATAATAAGACTAGATGAGAAACTCAATTTTAATTCTTATCTAGATTAATTACAAATTTTCTAGTAGAAACTAAGTATAAGAATGAATAATTAGATAATCCTAAGAGTTATAAGTTAACTTGATTTTTGCAAAAATCATTCAAATATTTTCTCTTTCAAAATGAATTTTGAAAACACTAACACTTTATTTTCTTTTTTTATGAATTTTGTGGGTATAATTCATTAAAAATTTTCACGAGAAAAAACTCGTCCTCTAGGGAAAACCTAGAGGTTTACTGCTTGTTGCATATGATAAGTGAAACCGTAATTCTTATGAAAGTGAGTTAGGATAGTTTAGATTTTTCTTTTTTGTTTTACTCGAGAAGAAGTAAAAGATACGTGTGGTAGTGTGATTGTTCGACAAATATGCATATTTTTAGTCATATTTTCATATTTATTTATTATTAAATATTTCTATATAATGATATATTTTGCTTAGTATTGTACATGCCTCCATAAATTCAAGGAAGAAAAGAAAAGATTATTAAAGAAGCCCAAATGTTTAAAAGAAGCTCAAGAGCCCATCAAGCCCAAGCAATTCAGAGATAATCCTAATCCTAATTGGAGATAAATGATAAAATCAAGTTAAACTCAGAATTTAAACAATCCCCAAGTCAAGAAGAACATGATATATTCAAAATATCCTCAATCCAAATCCAAAGGATTAGGATATAGGCTCCTCGTTTTGGTGTGCAACTTTATCTAGGACTCTCCCTTGGGTTCTACTATAAAAACTCATGTAGAGGCATGGGAAAGATGAGCTCAAGAGCATCCAAGAGATCAAAGGTTAGGTTTTCTTTAGTTTCTCTATTCTTCTGAATTTAGCTTGTACTTTCTAGGTTTTTTTTAAAATCAAGAGAAAATTTTGTAAGAAGAAGAAGCCATTGTAACTTGAGGTGACAGATCAATACAAGGTGCTTTTGCTCTTTTCATATCTCCCTTGTTATTTACTTGCTTTTGTTCTTTACTTGCTTTCTTAGTTAATGCATTTTTTATTCATATGATTAGTTTAACTTTCATAATGAGTAACTAAATCTCTTTTCATGACTTGCTAATAACACCACCATGAACTTATAATATTAAAATGATAAGCCAATTAATTCTATGCATGCTTAAACCTTAGATTTATCTTGAAGGCATATGATGATAGTAATTAGGTCAACTATTTCTATTTGCTAGTACTTTTTAACTTTTTTTCTTAATCTATGCCCGAAAATTGTCTTAATATTTTAATTTTAAATTTTAATTAGTGATATTTCAGTTAGAATCTTATTATTTGTCTTATTTATTTTACTTAAATCCTATGGTAGATTATCATGTTTAGGGTTTAGCGTGAAGGTAATCTCTAGTTGATATTATTTGTTTATTGTGATAGATTATTAACAGGTTGTGATATTTCTTTATATTGATAAAAACCAAACTTTTTCATAAACTTCTTTTTTAAGTTTTTCAAACAAAAGAAGACATTGTAAGGAAACAATAATATCAAAACACTTCTATCGCATCTCTCCCTGAAGTTCAACCTGTATAGCCCTTGCTACACAGTTAAATTGTGAAGATTCAGAGTCAACACAAATAAGATAAACACTTTCCATATTCCCTTTATTTTCTAGCAATCAGGCAGGGCTCTGAGTCTGATGTCCCTTAGTCAGTTATATCCAGTCTATCACCTTTAAACCAATGGGTTCCCAGATCTCTTCCCCTCTATGGTACTCAAACTGTCATGTCCAGTCCAACACCTCTAAAAGATGAGTCCATAACCTTGTTCTCATTTCCCGCATCAGGGCCTAGACTTTTTTCTGTCAAGTCAGTCAATCACCTCAGAACAGCAAATTGCGAGTTTGATGTCTCTTAGTTGGTCATGTCCAGTTTATCACCTCTGAACCAACGGGTGCCCAGATCCAATTCACCATTACAGTCCCTGGTGGACTAGCTGTCATGTTATCATTATGACCTCTGGTAGTGAATTCAGAATTTAGTATGTCTTAGACTATCATGTCCAGTTTATCACCTCTGAATAGATCTAAAATCGATTTCACCTTTCCTTTTGTCGTTATGTCCAGTTCGTCATCTCTGAACGATAAAATTCTGAGCTTGGTGGTTTCTCAATCGATTATGTCCAATCTATCACCTCTGAACCGACAGAAAGCCAAATCTCATCCTCTTGTCTAGTGCGTACTTCTTTTTGTCATTATGTCCCGTTCCTCACCTTTGAATGATAAAATTTTCGAGTCTGATAATTCTAAACAGTTTTGTCCAGTTTGTCACCTCTGAACTGATGAAATTTAGATCCCACCTCACTCCAGAAGTGACTATAATGACTATCTTATTGCTCTTATGTCCAGTCAATTACCTCTGAACAACAAAACTTCTTTTTTAGGAAATCTTAACCTGTCATGTCTAGTCAATCACCTCTAAACAGATAGATTCCTAGACCTATACTTCTTTATCCCTAGTGGATTCTCTTTCCTAGATTAAATTTATCATGTTAAACCTCTGAATAATGTTAGTCTTGGTTTTAATTCCTTCTGGAATTTTACTTGATGAAATTGCACCCCTTCAGTTCTTTTCTAAAAGAACTTGCATGTTAAGTTTTTCTCATTTGAAAAACTTATATTACCTATGGGACAAGCAAAGGAAAAAAAAAGAGAAAGGCACCAGACAAGTTATTGGTCAAAAAGTAGGTCTTATTGATTAATAAAAAAGTATAATAAAGGAAGATACAGGGTGTTACAAAATCAAGTGTTGTCTCTCATAAGATTTGATTTTTGCCTCAAGAGCAGACAACCTGTTCTTTTTCTCCTCTTCGGCTTTCAAGAGGGCCTGTGACTTCAACTCTTCCCGGTTGAATGCAACCATCGTCTCCAAGTAGGATTTTAGCTCCTCCAAAGCTGTTCTCTTCTCTGCCTCTGAATGTTGGTTCTGGATACTCTCAGCCGTTATCTCTTCCAATTGGATGGTTTCGGCTTGACTCACTGGCTCAGCTTTGGAAAGAAGAAAGTTGGCCTTTACAATTATCTTCCTCGCTTTCTTAATTTGACTCCTAGCAAAGTCAAGTGCTTCACTGGAGACGACCATTGCCACTGTGACCTCAGCCTCCTGGCATCAGGAACTTTAGCTCCTGAGATAGTGCCTCTATCTCCTGGGATGTCTTTATATAATTTTTCTTCATCTGTTCTATGAGACATTCTACTTCAGCTTCCATCAGGGGAGTAAGGTCTAACGGCCTCAGATTATTCTATTCGTCTATGTCCCTTTCAAGATTGTTAACCACTTCTTTCAAGGACTTAGCTTTAACAATCCCTTCAACATCCCAGATATTTTCTATTCCTCAAGAGAAAATGACTCTCCAAGAAGCGATAGAAGTATGGGTGTTTTTGAAAATCATGGGAAGGTAGCACTTCAAGCTTTTATAGAAGACTTCCATGAGCTCCTCGATGAATTCATCCTGAGAATCAACCTCGATCGTGGAAGGGAAATGGATGCAGGAGGGCTCTGCTAAGGCAAAACTATCATGGATGACTCTGGGATGGTTGAGGTTGCAGCATTGGAGCAATCCTCGAAAAAGGAGTCTTCAAAGGAACAGCCTCCAAGATTCAAAAGTCAAGCGTCGAGATCAGCCCAACTGTGAGCGTCGATGAACCAGCCTTGGTGGCCTCCACCAAGTCAGAAGCTGAGGGGCTAGAAAGAGCTTGCGGGATCGAAGATAACTCTGTCTCAGGCCCTGGCTGATCTCCATCCTGCTTTGATGCTGCCCGAGCAGAAGAAACGACCCCATCTTAACCGTTGCCACCGACAAGTGTCCCAGTGCATCTTGTTATTAAATAACTCCTTGATGAACAAGGCCCAACAACACGGTATCGATCCATGGTGGAGTCGCTTCCTCCTCCTGTTCAGGCTCTGACATCGGTGGAAAAGCAACTTCTGGAGGAACCTCTGTAAAATTTTTGAATTAGCAATGGATATAGAAATTATTTGCTGAATTCAAAACACTACAATTATTACCTGTAGAGGACGAGATTGTGATGTTAACCTCAAATTCAGCCACTTCACCATGGGGGATTCAGTTGAGATAGGCTCGGCAGTGTCTACATGCTCGATCACAGCAGCTTCAGCAGCAGGAAGAAACTCGAGAGCACGCGTCTCCGTTGGAGCAACCGATAGAGGAAGTTTTTCCATTGGAGCTTCAGAAGTCTCGAGGTCCCCACACCCTCAGCAGTTACCTCAGTTTGGGTAAAAGACCCAATTTTCAGCATATCTTTATCAAAGCCCTCGGAGTTGAGGTTGTCACCTACATCATCTGTACGATGTGGGAAGGGAGCATCCCACACCTCATGATCCTCTTCATCTGCATTCCAAGATGTAAAGTTAGTCACGGAATTGGATAACTAAAATTGAAAAAGCTGATCTTAACTGTGACTGGCAAAAATTGCACTGAAGATGTACAATAAATTGGTGCCGCCACTGGAGTAGCCGGTTGAGGAACTTGAATAGACATTGGTAGAGCCAAAGCAGGAGTCGGAGCAACTGGTGGAGGAACGAAAACACCACTGGTTGAGCCAGAGAAGCCGGTGGGGGAATATGAACAGCCACTGGTGGAGTAGGAGGAGGGTCATGAGCCATTGGTGCTTCCACCTTCCTAATTTGAAGAGTTTCTTGATGCCGACATGAAGGCTTAATGGTCTGCCTCCTAGTCTTCTGGGGAGAAGCTACTGGAGAAGCAAGTGGAGGAGGCGAGTTGTACTTTCGCTTAAAGTTGGCATCATAATTCTCATCTTCTTCCTTTTCCTCCTCGATGTTGATGTACACGTGCGTTGCATATTTGGTGTCACATGTGTCACATTTCTTCATTTATTTTTATAATAAAACTCTGCTATTTAAATCATTTTCATGTCTAATAGTATGCATGGTAATTAATGAAAAAATGGGAGAAATGGACCGGTTTATTCAATTAAATCCAGAAATTCAAAGATCAAGCAAATTAACACAGATCTATTCAAATACAGATGTTTTAGAAGCCATTCTATATGAAGATCGGGTAAATCAAATAAGATAATACCAGTTACAAATTAGTTAAACATGAATGTTTGAAGACCTAATCTGTTAAGCTGAAGATCAAGGGATAAACAAATATTTATCTCCAGCCTTATCTCTAACCTTAACAGAAGATCTTTTCTGTTGGCCAGCGATTTGGTCTCATCCTCAAGTGCGCTCTCCCCTCTCTATTTTTCCTATAAATACCACCATATGCGGAAGACAAAGTGTACCACTCTAACAGAGAGAGCTTAGACTAGGTTTTTCTTTAGTTTTTACTTAAGTTTTTATTTTTCTTTATTTAATTTTATGTTTTTTTTATGTAATTGAGATTAGAGAGAGATTTATAGGATAAAGAGAGAGTGGATTCAAGGGTGTGAATTGATATGAGTTCCTCTTTTTCTTATAGTTTCTTATTTGATTAAAGTTACATTTTTTTGTTTTATTCTTACTTTTCTTTAGTACTTGCTCTTTTATGCTTGATCTCAATTAGTATGCTTCTAATGGCCTCAAACATGCCTCGCCCTTGCAAGAGCCACTGATGGCTTATTATGATGGATCCTCACTTCTAAACGGGTAAGTTTTATATCAATTCATACTTGCTTTTCATAGTTTTGATGATCTAATATAGGCAGTATAGAATGAGGATAATCTTATATCCCATGTGGTGAAATCCTTCAAGCCAAGGTAAGTCATTACTTGAGATCTAAGATTAAGCAAGCATAGGAGGTAAGTGTACCTATAACTTTCTTTTTGTTCTTTTTCATCTTTTAGTCTAAAAAACACTTTTAAAACCAACATCATCTTCTTATTTATTTATTTTGATTTTTTCTTAACTTAATCTAGAATTCTTTCATTTTCTTTTCTTTAAAAAACATAGAAGAATATGGATTAACTTGTGATACCTCCCACTGATCTTGCCCCCACCTGGCCGATTAACTTGTGGTCAGATTGCTGCATTATATCTCCCATGGATAGTCTAACTAGTTAGGAGTCATCTAGGATTAAGGTCTACCCTAACATAGGCTAGATTTTTCTTTTTTTGGTTTATTTATTTTTTGTTTCTGACATCTGTGTGATATGAATTACAATTATAATTATTTCAATGCATATAGTAATCCATACTTCACCCTGACCTCTTTTGACTCGGATATTACCAACCCGGTATTTCATAATTTTAACCAACCAAGTATGTCGGATCGGTCTTATTCGAATCAATGCATGCCCCAGTACCGTGAACAAAACTGAAACAATCATCTCAACTCTTCACATAGGTAGTGGGGATACAATAACCTTGAGTCATGGTCAACCATCTAACCAATATACTTCTTTTCTAGAACAACCAAAAGAAGAAAATTCGGATCTTAAAAAGAGGATGGAAGCATTGGTTAATCCGAAAATGATAAGATTCTAGAACTCTTGCATGAGTTTGAGAGACAAGTTCAAATCTTCACGGACTCAAATTCCCATCAAAATTTTCAAATCCAAGATCTTTACTCCATTTTTCATGTCCCATGACAACAAGAAGAAACTATTGACTTAGAAAAGAGAACAAAAAACATGATTCAGTACCAAAATAATTTCATCCAATCAAATCTTAATTGTACCCAGTCTATCAATTCAGTTAGAAGTACACATGGGTCATTTGGTCAACACAATTAATGACAGGAATGAGAAAACTCTCCCTACCCAATTTTTAACCATTCCTGATCCCCCTAGCCATATTGATAGGAACCAAGAATTATGGTATCTTGGAGACTTTACCTAAAATTTAATTTCATCACACCATCTTGAACTTGATCAATACCAAATCATTAACAAATTGGCAAGTTTTTATTTCAATAAAATTAAACTTGAACATGGATATGAACTCGATCTTCAATTTTGTGATTCAGTTCCAAATTTTGAATAAATGTTGACTCTGGTATCCTTACTCGATTTGTACCTAATTCTCAAGCTAACACTGATTTCCGTACCTATAGATTTAGTACATGAACCACCTATTTTGGATAGTCATATTCCATTGAGGAGAAAAGAATGTGAATCTCAATTTTTTGATTTGGTTTCAACTCTTGACCCGAAATTGACTCTTGAACCTAAACTTGATTTGAGTCATATACCTAAGTTAGTATTGGTTCCCGTTAATTTTATTCCAGAGCCCAAATTATCCATTCTACAAAAACACATTCTTTTGTTGGACTTAGGTAGATACAATAATGACACCGTGATGGTATTCCAAGATTTGTCATATAACCGGGATAAATTTAATGTTAGGATCCTGTATGATCCTATACATTGTGGGAATTGTAAATATGTAAATAGAAAATAGGTCATAAAAGATGAGTTTTGTGAACCATCATATTATCTAGATTGGGCAGCAACGCTTGGCCCAATCTAACCATCACCGGAACCACCATCTTGAGGTAACATTTTTCCTTCCCGTACTTCCTTTTCATGCATATATGCGTTCATTCATACATTGATGACAATGCATGAGATAGGTGTGGGGGAAGGTTCTAACATAACATAGGTTTTTTTAATATAAAAAATTAATAATAATACTTCCTTTTTCTTTTAAAACTTTTTAAAAAGAGAAACAATATTTTGTCTTATTTTTTGTAAGAAATTAAGTTAATTTTAAGGAATAGGAGAATCATAATTGGGATTTCTTATGCTTAGTCAAAATAAGATTATTTGTCTGATTTTTAGGGTTAGGAAGAAAAATTGAAAAAGTAATTTAATCTTGATTTTTACGTTGATGATATGCATACTTTATACACTTACACACTTAGGTTCAAAAACAAAGATTCTTTTGCCTTATAAAAAAGAAAAAAGAAAAAAGAAAAAAATATATATATCAAAAATTCTCTAATTAAGCTGGGTATTTGTGCCTAATAAAGCATAAGTATTCACACCTAAAAGTGGTCCATACTATAAATAAAAATCCTCAGTTTTGCGGCCTTGTTTGCTCGAGTTCTTAAGTCATTGGGGTGTTTTCTCACACGGTGTCCTAAGACCATCCGGTTTGGGAGTCACCGACCTAGGCTTGTTACATGGGCGAATTAGAAAGCCTAATAGAACTAAGGGATATTAGCATCAAAATATGTATAAGAGGTAGAGTTGAATTCTGAGTCAAATATTTATGGTCACGAAGGTGCATATGACTTAGGTAAAATAACACACTAGATGAGAAATACATTTTTGACTCATTACCATGATTGATAATTTTTTTTGAATAGAGACGGAGTTTAGGAATGAATAGTTGGTATTCCTATAACTTATAAATTACTTGAATTTCTGTAAAAAAAATCTTCAAATATTCTCTCTTTAAAAATACGCTTTCAAAATACTAATACTTTATTTTTTTATTTAAAGATTTTGTGGGTATAATTCACTGAAAACCCGCACGAGACAAAACTCGTCCTCTAGGTAAAATCTAGAGGTTTAATGGCTTGTTGCATGATTAGTCTCTAAAATTGCATATTTCATACCACATCTTCACATTTATTTAATATTAAATTCTGTTAATAATACCTCTTTTATGTGTTTCTAGGTCCATAGCATGAAACAAAGAACAAGACCCAAAATTACCATTTAATTGATGATTAAAAGCCTACTAAGATAGCTATTGACTTTAGAGGGTGGTTTCATCAAAACCAAGTGCCCAAATTCAGAAACCAGCAAGTACAACCGAAAAGGGGGGCAACAGGACAACGTGCGGCAGACGGCGTCGCGCGCACGACCATACTATGGTCGCGAAATATGGCCGCACGTCGAGATTCAACACGTGGCTCCGTACACTGTCCCTAGTACCCCTCTTCATCTATAAATACCTTGGGCTTTTCAGAGCTCAGGGAGGAGGATGAGTTTTGAAGTGTTTTTAGGTTAGTTTTTAGGGGCTTTTTCCCTTGTTGTAGTTTAGGGTAGTTTAGTTTAGTTCTTTCTCCTTCTTCCTCCTTTGTATTTTACATTTCTTGTAGATCTTGTAATAGGAGAGAGAGTGAAACATGGTTGGAAAGTAAGAGTGCTTGTAATAGAAGGTGACAAGCTATGAAAGGTTCTCTCTTTGCCACTCTTTGTTTTCTTCTCTAACTCCTTTTACATGTTTACCTAATTTTCTCTCATGGCAACTAACTACTAACCACTAACTTTCTAACTTCTTACTTGATAATCCACATGAATCTAATAGCCTCTACTTGGCCTTGCTCTTGCAAGAGCCATTGATGGCTCATGATGATAGATTCTAACACTCTAACATCCTAACTCTCTAACAAGCGAACATTACTTTATTCCATGTTTGCTCTTATTTAGTTTTGATGGTTTAAGTGTAGCTTGCACTTGTTTGTTGAGTTTGGATGTGATGAGTTGACATATGAGTCCTGCTTTGAAACGCTCTTGAATTAAGGACTAGTGATAGCCAAGGATACATGTGAGGCGACTATCACTAAGAGGTTAGCATGATTAGTGGAGCCATTAGTAGTTAGTAGCCATGAATTTTCTTTATCTTTTTACTTTGTTTTAGATATATCAAAAACCACAAAAACTATTTTTTCTATGTTTCACCGTACTCTTCTCTTTTCATTCTTTGTTTTCTTTTCTTTTGATTCTTTAAAACGTTGAAGAAACTTTAACACATATGTGAACATTTCGGTAAATCTTTTATCGCTTCCCGTTCCTATGGATTTGACCCGTTTAGCCTCTATGCTATAACAGAAGTATCGAGGAAGCAAAAGCACGCACTTTTAACTTTTGATTTTAAAACATACATTTTTCGTGCGCGGTTTTTTCCCGATCAAATTTTGGCACCATTGCCTGGGATGGGAACGGTTTGAGTTCACATTTTTGTAAGCTTTTCTTTTTTGTTTTTTGGTGTGCAGGTTAAAGTTTTAGCATTGCAGAAGTCCACACTTACTTTTGTGTGGTTGGTAAAATTCTTGTATATTCTTATATTCTGCTGCTAGTTTTTGTTTATATTGCCCGTGCACTGTAATAATTTTGAGAACTAAAATACAGTAATTGGATGTTTTAAAACGGTTTAGACATTTGCATCTAGGCACGTGTCGATTTCAATTCCAATATACTGTATTTTGTTCTTGTATTGTTGTGATCTTGACGGAGGTGTACATATTACATTGCATATGTTTGGATAAACACGTGGGTGATTTACTCTTTTTGTGTGTTCATTCTTATCTATATTGCACACTTGTACAAATTGAACTTAAGGGCAAAACCCAATACAACATAAGATGGAAAAGTCATTACCCTTCCTTAGCCCAAAAATCACCTCCCCACTCACACAACCCGAGCCTAAATAAAAATTGCTAGACGTTGGCCCCTAGGGACATCTCAGACTCATTTAGGAGATTGACCTAAGGGGAAAGTTGTTAGAGTTTGACTCTTGTCAAATCAGTGTCTAAGGTTGGGGATTGAGAGGCGAAACCTCGAAGAACAGTGGTTTGGCATAATTAGGCTTGCTGCACCGGCACGGATACCTCCCACTGATCTTGCCCCTACCTGGCCGATTAAGTCTTAGTCAGATTTCGACAATATGCCCCCTGTGGATAGTCTAACATGTTAGGAGTCATCTAGGTCTAAGTCAACCCTAGCATAGGCGTGTTTTCTTTTTCTTTATTTGTTTGTCTGTTTGTTTGTTTGTCTTTTGTAAATTGTGAAATGGATTTTAATAACAACAATTTTTTCAATCCTAATGTGAGTCCATATTTCACCCTGACCTCATTTGACTCGAATAATTCCAACCCAGCTATGTACAACATGAACCAACCTTATATGTCTAATTTGGATTATCTGACTCAATATGTGCCTCAGTCTCAATACTATGAACAAGACTGGAATAATCATCACCACTCTTCCCGAGTCAGTGGGGATACAACTCCCTCGAGTGTTATGATCAACCACCTTACCAACATCTAGCTTCAATTACTCCTCCCCCAAACAACCATTAGAAGAATCAATTGATTGGGAAAGAAGATGGAAGCCTTGGAGGAACTCGAGCGACGAATTCAAAATCTAGAGGACTCGAAATCCCATCAAAGTTTTCAAATCCAAGATCCTTACTCCATTTTCTATGTCCCACAGCAAGAAGAACATACCGACTTAGAAAAGAGTACGGAATCAATGATTCAGTTCCAAAGCGATCCTTTTAATATGATAGAAGCTAGACTTAGTCGATTGAAAAACATGTGTAGGAATAAGGAAACTCTGCCTACCAATCTTTGACTATTCCTAATACTTCTAATCATATTGATGAAAAGCAAAAATCATAGAATCTTGAAGACTATGACCAAGATTCAATTTCACCATAAAACCTTGAACTTGACCAATATCAACCCATTGACAAATTGGCAAGTTTTCATTTTAATGAAATTGAACTTGAAATATGAATGTGAACCCGACCCACAACTTTGTGATTCAATTCCAATTTTTGAATCTATGTTGACTTCAGCATCCTTACCTGAGTTGGACCCATTGCCCGAGCTAACATTAATTCCTGTATCCATGGATTTTGAGATTGAACCGCTTCTTTTGGATTATCACACTTCATTGATGGGAATAGAATGTGAAGTTAAATTCTTTAATTTGGACTCAACTTTTGAACCTAAACCAACTGTCGATCCAATGTTGATTTTCCTGAGTTAGTATTGGTTCCCAACTTTTTATTTCAAAGCCCAAATCCTCCATTCTTTAAAATCACATTCTGTTGTTGGGATAAGGTATTGACTAGAATGACTCAGTAATGTTCTTCTAAGATTGGTCAAGTAAAGGGAATAATTTTCATGATAGGATCTTGCATGATCCTATTAAAATTGGGGATTATAAATATGTAGATAAAAAAGAGGTCAATAAAGATGGATTTCGTGAGCTACCACAGTATCTTGATTGGGTAGCAACGCTTGGCCCAATCAGACCACCACTGGAGCCACCACCATGAGATAATTTTCCTTCTTTTCCCATTTGTTTCATGTATATACACATTCATGATGCATTGAGGGTAATGCATGAGATAAGTGTGGGGGAGGATTTACTAATATAGTTAGTTTTACATTTTCCTTTTTTTACACTTCTTTTTATTTTTTAAAAAATTCTTTTGTATAAAAACTCTTTTCTTGTCTTTTTACAAAACTTTTTGAAATAAGAGAAATAGTTTCGATTTATTATTAAGAAGATTAAGATTATCTTAGGAATTAGGAAGACCTAAAATTATGAAATTTTAAACCGAGTCAAAATAATAGATCTTATTTAAACTTTAGGATAAGAAAGTAAGATTGGAAAGATAATTTGATCTTTAACTTTTTGCCTTAGATTTATGCACTTCACACTTACACAATTTTTAGGATTGAAACAAAGACTGAATATTCCATAAAAATATTTATAAAAAAATGAAATGATGATAATAAAAATCACTTATTGAAGTTGGGTAATTATGCCTCAGGAAACATGATTATTCATACCAAAAATGGTGAACAAACAAAGTATTCCCCTTTAGTTTTGTTGCCTTGTTTACTCAAGTCCTTAAGTCCGAGGGATGTTTCTCATCTGGTGCCCTAAAACTATCTAGTTTGGGAGTCACCGGCTAAAGGCTCACTACCCGGGTAAATAAGAAAGCCTAAGAAAACTAAGGAAGAAAAAAGAAAAAAAAGAGAAAAAAATAAATATACACAAATCAATGGCATGAAAGTTTGAATCAATATCCCAAAAAATCTTCACAGTTCACAAAGTGCATCTTTTTCTAAGAGTTTTATGAAAGATCAAAGAATCAATTCAATTTTAAATTCTTACATTTAATTTATAACAAGATTTTACATTTCGACTTAGTTTAAGGAAGAATAATTTCTGGTTAACCTATGACCTAGGATCACTTATATTTTCACAAAAATACTTCAATACTTTTTTCTATTTCAAAATGCATTTTCAAAAATACTAACATTTGATTTCTTTTGTTATGAATTTTGTGGGTGTAATTCGTTGAAAACCCTCAGGAGACAAAACTCCTTCTCCAGGAGAAACCTAGAGGTTTAACGGCTTGTTGCACATGCTCAGTGCAATCACGTCACCTGCGAAAGTGATATAATAATTTTCTTAGTTTTTTTTGTTTTGCTCGGGATGAGCAAAAGATAAGTTTGGGGGTGTGATTAGTCTCTAAAACTGCATATTTCATGCCACATCTTCACATTTATTTAATATTAAATCCTGCTAATAATACCTCTCTTGTGTGCTTCTAGGTCCATGGCATGAAATGAAGAAGACGGCCTAAAATCACCATTTAATTGGTGATTAAAAGCCTATTAAGATAGCCATTAACTTTGGAGAGTGGTTTCGTCAAAACCAGGGGCCCAAATCTGGAAACCAGCAAGTACAACCGACTCGGGGGCGACAGGACAGCGCGCGGCAGACGCCGCCGCGCGCATGGCCAAACTATGGCCGCGAAAACGCGGCCATAGCCACTTGTCCGCAGCTCTTGTACGGAGCCGCATGCCAAGATTCGACGCGCGGCTCCATACACTGTCCCTGGTACCCCTCTTCATCTATAGATACCTGGGGTTTCCAGAGCTTAGGGAGGAGTTTTGAAGTGCTTTTAGGTTAGTTTTTATGGTTTTTTTTCCCTTGTTATAGTTTACGATAGTTTAGTTTAGTTCTTCTTCTTCTTCCTTTATATTTTTCATTACTTGCAGATCTTGTAATAGGAGAGAGAGTGATACATGGTTAGAAAATAAGAGTGCTTGTAATAGAAGGTGACAAGCTATGAAAGGTTCTCTCTTTACCTCTCTTTATTTTCTTCTCTAACTCCTTTTACATGTTTAGCTAATTTTCTCTCATGGCAACTAACTACTAACGACTAACTTGCTAACTTTTTACTTGATAATCCACATGAATCTAATAGCCTCTACTTGGCCTTGCTCTTGCAAGAGCCATTGATGGCTCATGATGATGGATTCTAACACTCTAACATCCTAACTCTCTAACAAGCTAACATTACTTTATTCCATGCTTGCTCTTGTTTAGTTTTAATAGTTTAAGTGTAGCCTGCACTTTTTTGTTGAGTTTGGATGTGATGAGTTGACATATGGGTCCTACTTTGAAACGCAATTGAATCAAGAACTAGTGATGGCTAAGGATACATGTGAGGCAACTATCACTAAGAGGTTAGCATAGTTAGTGGAGCCATTAGTAATTAGTAGCCTTGGATTTTATTTATCTTTTAACTTTGTTTTAGATATATCAAAAACCACAAAAACCATTTCATCTATGTTTCCCACTTCTTCGTGTTTCACTGTACTCTTTTCTTTCATTCTTTGTTTTCTTTACTTTTGATTCTTTAAATGTTGAAGAAACTTTAACACACACGTGAACATTCCGGTAAAGCTTCTATCGCTTTCCGTCCCTGTAGATTTGACCTGTTTAGCTTCTATGCTATAACAAAATATCGAGGAAGCCAAAGCACGTAGTTTTAACTTTTGATTTTAAAACATACACTTTTCGCGCGCGATTTCCCCCCCATCATTACACATGCTAAGTACAATCGTGATTTCTACGAAAGTGAATAGTTAGTTTTGTTTTGTTTTTTGTTTTGCTCGAGGACGCGCAAAAGATAGGTGCGGGGGTGTGATTTTACACATGCGTTGCATATTTAGTATCACATGTGTCACATTTCTTCATTTATTTTTGTAATAAAATTCTGCTATTTAATTCATTTTCATGTCTAGTAGTACGCAAGGTAATTAATGAAAAAAGGGGAGAAATAGACCGACTTATCTAATTAAATCTAGAAATCTAAAGATCAAGCAAATCAACAGAGATCTATTCAAATTCTAAGCTTTTAAAAACCATTCTATCTGAAGACCGTGTATATCAAATAAGATAATACCAATTACAAATCAGTTAAAAATGAATTTCTAAAGACCCAATCAATTAAGTTGAAGGTCAGGGGATAAACAAATATTTATCTCCAGTCTTATCTCCAACCTTATCAGAAAATCTTTTCTGTTGGGTCAGCAATTTGGTCTCATCCTCAAGTGTGTTCTCCCCTCCCCATTTTTTCGATAAATACAGCCATATGCAGAAGACAAAGGGCACCACTTCAGTAGAGAGATCTTAGGCTAGGTTTTGCTTAAGTTTTAACTTAGGTTTTTGTTGTTCTTTATGTATATTTCTGTTTCGTTATGTAATTGATGTTGGCCCGAAGGCCTTTCACCCTAGTTTTGATGATGACTAACTTATGAAGTTATGTTTCTAATGATCTTGTATTTACTAAGTTTCAGATATAGGTCAAGATCATTGTTGGTGTTTAGCTTCTATAATAGACTCGAGGTCAAGTTTTTAAACTAGTACGTGTTGATTCAAGAGCTCACACATTAAGATCGCATCTGGTACTCAAGATGGGGTCTAGCTATTTGGATCAAGTTTGGATCGAGTCATTTTGGAGAAGAAGATCGACAAGAAGACTTCGGTCTAGGTTTGTTTAGTGTTTAGATCATTTGTAAGGATAGTTTAGCTTTGAGTTACTCAAGTATACACATACAAGTTTATAGTTTTAGTTTTAGTTTAACTGCTTCGTTTTTGAATTTATTGAGTTTCAAGAATATATTTTTCGGTTTCATAAATAGATTTCATCAAAAGAAGTTTTACGTGATTTAGATATATATTAGATTCATCCTTATACATTGATGTTCTAATATGTTTAGAAAAACTTATTTTGATGTATCTAGTCATATGTTTAAAAATTATTTTTATCAAAACTTATTTTGGTATTTATTGTCAAAAACAATAATATATCATTTACTATGTGTATTGGATTATATTCATACACATCATGCTTCAAAAGAGTTTCAATATCTTATTTTTGTATTTATGTAAGTTTATAGAAAAATCGGATTTCTTTTTCAAAGTTTATGTTTTGGAAATACAGTTTTTGTTTTAAGCCTTAAATTCTTTACCTCAAAAATAGTTCAAATTGTTTGTAGTATGTGTTGATTTTTTGATCACACATATTTGTACTTCAAATATTTACATGGACTTATTTTTGTGAATTTTATGGCTTTTATTGGAATTTATAGGTGTTTTCAAGTCCATATTTCAAACCCATAATTCGTGGTTTTGGGCTGCTGTCGGCCGATCGACCGGTCGACCGACACATGGCTTGGTCGACTGAGCGGTCGACCAATGTGTATAGAATGTGCACAAGCCATTTGCCCTTGGCTCCGCCGGCCTCCGGTCGACTGTAGCAAGGCTCGGTCGACCGAGTGGTAGACCGACTAGCACTACCCCTCTCGGGTAGCGACCGGTCGACCGTCAGGCCTTTCCCTACAGGTCGACCGACAATCCCAACGGTGAGAAATTTGACTGTTGGCTCGTCGACATGGCGGTCGACTGACAGGCCTGTCTGGCCTAGTTTTGAGCCCTAATGGCTAGCTTTTGGAGACCCTATAAATATGCGTTCTCTTGGCCAGTTTTGCACAAGCTTTCCAAGAGCAATTTTTCATCTTCTCTAGTGTTTTTAATAAGTTTTCAAAAGAAGTTTTTGTACCAAAACTCTTATCTTTTATTGTTTTAAAGTTTGAAAAATCAAAGAAAAACAATCCTTTGGGAATTCTATTCTGTTCTTCATTTTCCCATCTATCAAGAAGTTTCTCCCAAGTATTTTCTTTGTTGTTTCTTTTTCAAACACTTTATTTCCTCACATACTTAAGCTCTTCATTGCAAATCTATCCTATAAGATCTTGTCTGTGAGAGATTTTTGTTTGTGGTCTTTTGAGATCACTAAGTTGTTGTTTGTGATATAAGTGATCACCAAGTTGTAACCTTTTCTCTTCGCTTTGTGCCTACCTCTTGTGTAGAGGTGTGTGAGGAAGTTAGAGTTATGTACTCCCATTTTGTATTTGTAATTCCTCGGTGGAGGTCCCGTTGTGGAAATCCAATAGTGGATAGTGAAAATCCTTTTGTATGAAGGCGGGGACGTAGAGCGGTGGCTCGAACCTCAAAACATATCCTTGTGTTTGTGTTTGGATCTTTCTCTCTCAACTCTCTTTCTTTATTTCTTGTATTGTTATTATTGTTCATTCTTATACATGCTAGATATTGTTTGTGTGCCCACACTTGTGTTCAATCAAGAGAGCTATTGAAGCACCTCAACTCTTAATTTAGAGGAATCAAAGGAGAAGTTCCAGAGCCCTTCACAGAGAATTCAGACACACTTTTAATTATACTTTGTGTGTTAGAAATTAGTTTTAATTTCACATTATTTGTCTTAGATTAGCACTACACCTATTCACCCCCCTCTAGGTGTACTTTAAATTGGTATCAGAGCTAGCGCTCCTGATATTCGGTTTAACCACCTAAGAGTGTGATCTTTTATTGCTAATCTAATATTTGTTTTGCACACATATATTTCACACTAATGGATTATCTTGCTCCACCTATATTTGATGCTTCTAACATAGATATGTGAAAATTTAAAATTAGTTCATATTTAAAAGTCCTAGGATTGCATGTTTATCTTGCCACGACTAAAAGTTCTTATATTAATAATGGCAAATATATTGAGGCTAATATACAAGAATTGATTGCACTTAGGCAATCACTAAGCAAAAAATATTTATCTATAATTTCTCATTGTGATTACGCTTTTGCAGTATGGAACACATTGAGCTCTCCCAACAACCTTCAAACTATTTGGAGAGAGAACCCATTAGAGATGAGTCCAAACAAGAGTGCTATATGATCCAAGGGAATGACTTCCTTGAGATAACTTCGGAATCTCATCTTGATGATTGTGCTAGCTCTTCCGATGATCATGATAGTAGTATGGATGCCCATGCTTTAAATGAAGAGTTCTCCGAGTTTTGTAAAAACTTGCTTTCGAAATATAAGATTTTGAAAAATAAGAGCTTTCATTTAAAGAAAGAAAATAAAATGTTGTTTTCTAGGCTCGACTTGATTTGAGAGAAAAGGTTGAGATTTCAAATAAAAAGGATTCATTGAAAACTCAACTTGATCTTTTTTAAAAAGAAAATAAAATTTTAAAAAATAAAAAATTTTGATCATGTTTTGAAAAAAAATAAGGTTTTGTCTTCAAAACTTAATTTTGTTTTAAAAAAGAATGAGACTTTGAAAAACAAGATCGTTTTAAATTCTAAAGAATTAGAATGTATTTCTTTAAAAAATATTTCTTTGAAAAATGATTTTGCTTCTCATTTTTGTCATGCTTCCATTGATTTACCTTCCAATGATAAGAATTTTTTTCTATTGCTTGCTCCACATCTTCTTCCAAATTAATGATGATATAAATGTTTTGAAGAAGAGTGTAGATTGTTTGGGCTCAACTTTGAACCAATGTGCTATGAGCCACAAGAGATTGGAATCTATGTTTCGAAAGAAACATATTTCACATATGCATGCACAGCATTCATGGAATACACATGCTTCTCATGTTCACACACATGTCACTATGTATGCTAGAGTGTACACTTGTACACATTGTGGTCGTAAGGGCCACCTTGTAAAATTTTGTTATGATAGGTTAAATGATTTAAATTTTGCAAGCAACAATTTTTCGGCTAGGAAAGGTACTAACCCCAAATGATCTAAGAAAGTTTGGGTGTCAAAATTCACTCTTATTACATTTGATGTAGGTATGGGTTCTTACAAAATATGAGGGTATTGGTTCCTTGGTGTTGAATAAGTTTGAGCTCAATGGACACAACATTGGTTGCATCACTATCAAGGAAGTGTTGGTGAGAGAACCATTATGTTCTGGAGATATAAAGATTAGTTCATTTGGTTTGGTAACTATCTCTAACTCCTTATTTATGTTTACATGCTTTCTTATTAATGATTTTTAGCATGTCTTAATTTTCATGTTCATTATGTTTAAATATAATATTTATTAGACTTGTGATATACATAGGTAGTCTTTGAGATACACCCATGCTTATATAGATCCATGTTCTTAGTGCTCTCAATTATTGTTTAACTACATATGTATATCCTAGTGTTAATAATTCTCACAGTTAGACTAATGATCATCTTTGTTTATCCTTCATGTTTTGATGTTTTGAGCATAACATGTTTGATTACATGTTTAGATATAATTTTATTAAAGCTTGTGCTTATACCTATACAATTAGTGAGGTACACTTGATTATTATGTGTGAGTGTTTCATTGCTCATGTGTACTCATTACATGTATTTGTATAACCTACTTTTGATGATTCTTACATTTACACATATATTCCCTATTTTGTACATATTTTTTCATAAGAATATGTTTAGCTTCATGTATATGTAAATTTTGAGTCACTTGTTTTATATGTCATGTACTATTTTATGAACTCAATTCATGTTTGAAATAAATATGTATGCTTTAGTTTTGACAAAACATACATATACCTTGAAGTTTCTTAATAGTTTTTAATGAAAATAAATTTTTTTTATGTTTTACTGTTTCAAATTTATGAAAATGGAATTTCATTATGCTTCATTGTCTTATCTCCATGATTATGTTTCTTACATGACTTTTGTGCACTCGATAACATCTGTTTACTCTATGATTTTGGATTCATGAGGATTTATGTGCTTCCTAACTCTTTGAGTATCAATTTTTGTGTAATTTTCATAAAACATTTTCATGTTTTCATGGATATATTTACGTTTTAGTCCTTGTTTGAAAGATTTCATACTAGTTTTTAAATTTACTTTTAAAACTAGTTCATTATTCTTCAATTGGTAGAGTTTTCAACCTATGCTAAATTATTTTCAAAATGTTATTTTTGAAAACTTCTGCCTTAAAAGGAAGGATGGTTGGGCGACCATGCCTTATGTGCCTTAATTTATTTTTTTTTTAAACATGTGTATGAAAGGGTAAAAGTTATGAGTCATACATGATTTCAATGATTTTTTATTCTGGTATACTCATATTTTCAATATGTGTATGCATCATGTCGCAATTGGTATCATATTTCAATTGCTCTAATCGTACATACATATATATGATTTTTTTTGTGCTAAATCAAAAATGCTTATACATATATGCTTTATAGCACAAATTGTTTTATGCTCAGCTTGATTTAGTTCTAAATGTTAATTGATATGTTTTACAAGTTTATGCATTGATTTTGTAGGTAATTCAAAAAGAGTGGGAGATTCTTTCTTTTTGAGAAAAAGATTTTATTTTAAAAAATATTTACATTTTCAATATTGATATTAATAACTTTCAATTGGTATTATTTACAATTGGTATCTATATCGCAAAATTGTTTAGAGTTTACCTTCAATTGATATCTTTTAATTTAGAAGATTTCTTTCAATTGGGATTAATTGGTAAAAAAATTACTTTCTATTGGTATTTAAAGTTTTTTTTCATGGATCATTTACTTTCAATTGATATCATGTTTATATCCATGTTTTTTTTCAATATATTTTCTGGTATCAAAATTTGTTTTTATTGGTATCAAATTTTTGTTTTGAGATATGTGGCTTATATGCAAGGGGAGTTTAATATCTCCTCTATGTATAAATTCATGTTGAGTGTGGTATATAAAGAAGAGCTTGACATCTTTTTTTGATATGGTACACGGTGTAGGTGAAGCTTAACATCTCTAACTATACATTGTATATTATGCTTATATGTGTTAGGGTTTAATCATCCCTTTCATCATGTAATGCATATATGCAGGGAGAGTTCCTAATGGACTCTCCTCTTCATAGATTCATATCACATATACATTTATCTTAATTTTCTTCACCCTTTTATTGATGAGTGACAAAAAGGGGAGAAGGATTTGAGTTTATGTATGCATGCTTTTAGTTTTATGCATATATTGTATTTTGATATCATGTGTTGGTGATTGGTCACCTATATTATATATATAATGTCACATTCCATATTTATTGTCTAATAAATCATGTATTTAGTCTTATTTTTATTTAATAAAATGCAAGCCCATTACTAATGAACATGGAAAAGAATAAGCCCAAAAGCTCACTTTAATTCTGATTTAATTAAATTTAAATCTTAATTAAAGATGGAGGCAAATATTCAGGAGGATAGAGGTGATTCCAGCTGAAAATCAATGCATATCAGGGAGTATCACATAAAATAAAATCAGTTATTCGGATTTATATGAATCCGAATTGGTTAACTTGAGGATCACCGAAGATCAGATCAAAATCAGAGATCAAATAGGAAATCCAGTTGGACATACAGGGACAAAATCAAACGAGAATCAGTTGCTCCCTAAATGTGGCCATTTGGTCACATCCAAGCCGCAAAACGCGATAAAAGACGTGTTTCCTAGGCCATTTGGTTAAGATACGGGGAGCGTTTTGATCCTTATCTCATCACACCCTCACCTCTCCATTTCACCCATAAATACTGTATTGTTCAGAGGAAAAAGAGGACAATTACGCAGAGAGGATTCTTAGGCTAGTTTTCATTCTAGGTTAGTGTAGTTTTTTTTTTTTTCATGTAACTTTTATTTATTTTTAAGCATAGTTAGACTGGGATTTCATGTAAGTAAGAGAGAGATTTATGTTGAGAGTGACACTGATCTAACCTCTTCCTTTCTTCCATCATTTCTGCAAGTAATAAAAAGGTAACTTGTTTATGTTTTTTATGTTTTATAATCTTCTTCTCTTTTTTTACTTTTCCTCTTTTGGATTTTGATGAGTATCCAAGCGATCTAGTAGCATCAGTATAGCCTTGTTGTGTGTTTGCCACCGATATTTCATGATGATAATCTCCTCCTCACGGTTCTACGTTATTTCATTCTTGCTCATCTTGATGATGTAATGCGAATGGGGGATTATGCGTTGATCATTTCCAAAGTAAGGTAAACGTGCCAACAATTCAAGGTAAGTCATCAGCCGAAAGAGGTAGGTAAGTTCTTTTAGTTTTTCTTTCTTTCTTTTAATCCTTTAATTTACATCACTACCATCTCCCAACTCTTTTTATTCACTCTTTTAATTTTCTTGCATAAAATCATTTCCTATTTTCTCCACCTTCTTAATCTACCATTTTCTTCACAAATTTACATAACTTATTTTCCTTTTCTTTTAAAGAATAATAGAAGAACTTTAATTATTTTTAATAACTTAAAACTTGCAAAACGCTTCCATCGCTAGTCCTTCTTTGTGGATCATAACCTGCATAACCACTTGCTATAGCGGTAGTATTGAGAACTTGTGCACTTCTGTTCTATATTCCTGAAATTCTGTATTTTCTGTGGGCAGGTTTGAACTTAATCAATATTTGGCGCCGTTGCTGGGAGGGATGGTAACTAACTCTTTTTTGTTTACTTTATTGATTAACTTTCTGCTCTATTCTTGGTGTATAGGTTTAACAATAAGGAAATTTTTGCTACAGTGGACATATAAGTGGCCCAAGGCTCTGCTCAAGAAAGTAGAGCCAGAAGCCCTTAGATTTGCTGCATTCCCGTGTCAATTTGAGTACTACTAACTTGTATTTTTTGCATGTTGGCTGAATTGTAAAGTTTAAATATCTGTAGCTATTTATTTCCTTGTTTAACTCATTGTACATACATTTCTAATTCAACAGTAAAAGATTGATTGTAAATGGTAAAAATGGTTTAGACTTTGCATTTAGACACGTGTCTATTTCTTTACATTTTTTTATTTCTGTTGACGAGTGCAGGAGCCTAGGTATGTGTGCATAGCATTTAGTAGAAGGTTTATTCTTGTAAGACATATTTCTTGAGTTTTACTTTTTCTATATACTTGTATACTACACTAAACTTAATTAAGGGCTTATCCTATAAATAAAATAAGGTGGGAAAGTCATTACCCTCCCTTATCTCACAAACATCTCCTCACTCACTAACCCAAGCCTAACTAAACTGAGTAGATGTTGGCCCTAGGGACATCTCGAACTCAATAGGAGATTGACCTAAGGGGGAAGTTGATTAGAATTTGACTCTTGCCAATCGTGTCAAAGATTGGGGATTGATGAGGCGAACCTCGAAGAACAGTGGTTTGGCATAATTAGGCTCATTGCTTAGGCACAGATACCTCTCACTGATCTTGTCCTTACCCTCGTGAATAGTTTAACCAGTTAGGAGTCATCTAGGTCTAAGGTTTACCCTAACTTAGGTTAGATTTTTTTCTTTTTATTTGTTTGTGTATTTGTTTTTTTTTTGTTTGTTTCTGACATTTCTTGTGTGATATGGCTTATAATAACATTTTTTCAATTTTAATGATAATCCATATTACACCCTGACCTTTTTTGACTCAAATATTACCAACCCACCATATATAACTTTAACCAATCTAGTGTGTCGATTGGTCTTATCCGAATTAATATATGCCCCAGTCCCAATACTATGAACAAGATTGGAATAATCATCACTATTCTTCACAGAGTCAATGGGGATACAACTCCCCGAGTCATATTGTCAACTATCATTCCAACATTCAGCCTATAATCTTCCTAGCATGATCAAACAATAGAAGAAAATTCTGAGGTTATGAAAAGTATAGAAGCCATGATTGAGTCCCAAGAACAAAAGCTGAAAATGGACTCACAATTCTTACAAGACTCCCAAATCTAAGATCCTTACTCCATGTTCCAAGCCCCACAACAAAAAGAGGAACCTATGGACTCAGATAGGAGTATGAAAAATCTGATCCAGTCCGAAAATAATTTTTTCCAATCTATCAATAGACTAGAAGCACAAATGAGTTGTTATATCAACATAGTTAAAGATAGAAATGAGGAAACTCTACCTAACACATATTCGACCATTCCAGATTGCCCTAGCCATATTGATAGGAACGAAAAATCTTGATATCTTGGAGACTTTGATTAAGACTCAATTTCATCACAAAAATTTGAACTTGCCCAATTCCAAACCTTAGATAAATTAGCATGTTTTTCATTCAATGAGCATGAACTTGAATGTGAATGTGACCCTGATCCCTAACGTTGTGATTCAATTTCCATTTTTGACTTTATGTTGACTTCAGTATCATTAACCAATTTGGACCAATTTCCAGAGCCAACATTTTTTCCCGTACCTATAGATCTAGAAATTGAATCACCAAATTTGGATAGTCACATTCCATTGATGGGAGAAGAATGTGAATTTCAATTCTTTGATTTGGACTCAACTCTTGAACCAAAATTGACTCTCAAAACCCAAAGTTGATTTTTCTGAGTTAGTAATGGTTCCCGAACCTATCACTCTTAAATCCAAGTCAATTATTCCACCAAGTCACATTCTTTTGTTGGACATAGGTGTTGACCATAATAACTCAGTGATGATCTTTCAAGACTGGTCATATAAAGGGAATATGTTTCATGATAGAATCTTTCATGATCCTATTCATACTAGAGATTGAAATTATATACATAGAAAAGAGGTCAATAAAGGTGGGTTCTATTAACCACCACATTATCTTGATTGGGCAGCAATGCTTGACCAATCTAATCACCACCGGAACCACCACTTTAAGGTAATATTTTTCTTCCCTTTCTTCTTTTTTATGCATCTATGTATATTTATGCATTGAGGATAATGCATGACATAGGTGTGGGGAGGGCTCTAACATAATATAGGTTTTCTTTTATTTAAAATAAAAAAATTAATATTTTTCTTTCTTAAAAGATTTTTTTTGAAAAGAGAACAATATTTGACATTTTTTCTTGTAAGAAATTAAGACAATTTTAAGGAATAGAAAAATCATAATTAGGATTTCTTATGCTTGATCAAAATAAGATTATTTGTTTGATTTCTAGAGTTAGAAAGAAAATTTGAAAAAGTAATTTAGTCTTAATTTTTCCCTGATGAAATATGCATGCTTTATACACTTACACACTTAGGGTTCAAAGACAAAGATTTTTATGCCTTATATAAAAAAAGAAAAAAGAAAAGAAAATATATACTTATATCAAAAATCCTCTGATTAAGCTGAGTATTTGTGCCTCATAAAGCATGAGTATCCACGCCTAAAAGTGGTTCATATAATAAAATCCTTAGTTTTGTGGCCTTGTTTGCTCGAGTTCTTAACTCTTTGGGTGTTTTCTCATCCGGTACCCTAAGATCGTCCAGTTTGGGAGTCAGCGATTAAAGGCTCGTTACATGGGTAGATTAGAAAGCTTAATAGAACTAAAGAATATTAGCACCAAAATATAAATAAATAAATAAATAAAATAAGCATAAGAGTTAGAGTGAAAGAACCCTAATCAAAATTTCACAGTCATGAAGGTACATATAACTTAGGGTAAAGTAATAGATTATATGGGAAATACAGTTTGACTCCTTACCTTGATTGATAACAAGCTTTGAATAGAGACTGAGTAGGAATGAAAAATTCAATTTTCTTATAACTTATAAATTACTTGAACTCTTACAATAATACTTCAAATATGTTCTCTCTTCTTAAAATATTTTTTGAAAATACTAACACTTTTCTCTTTCTTTATGAATTTTGTGGGTGTAATCCACTGAAAATCCTCACGAGACAAAACTCATCCTCTATGGGTAACCTAGAAGTTTAACGACTTGTAGCACATGCTCAGTGCAATCGAGCGACCTGCAAAAGTGATTTAATAATTTTTTAGGATTAGTTTTGTTGTTTTGCTCGAAGGCGAGAAAAAGATACGTGTGGGGGTGTG
Organism: Agave tequilana; assembly: GCA_038442645.1. Lineage (NCBI taxonomy): Eukaryota > Viridiplantae > Streptophyta > Magnoliopsida > Asparagales > Asparagaceae > Agave > Agave tequilana. The sequence goes on from JAVJIF010030239.1 coordinate 60,158, forward strand.
AATGGTCACCTATATTGCATATATAATGTCACATTCCTATATGTATTGTCTTACAAATCATGTATATAGTTTTTTTTTATTTAATAAAATGTAGGCCCATTACTAATGAAGATGGAAAAGAAATGAGCCCAAAAACTCACTTTAATTCTGATTTAATTAATTTAAATCTTAATTAAAGATGAAGACAAATATTCAGGAGGATAGAGGCGATTCCAGCTAATGATCAATACATATCAGGGAGGATCACATCAAATAAAACCAGTTAATTCAGATTTATATGAATCTGAATCTGTTAACTTGAGGATTCCCAAAGATCAAATCAATATCAGAGATCAAACTGGAAATTCAGTTGAACAAAAGGGGATGAAATCAAATGAGAATCAGTCGCTCCCTGGATGTGGCCATTTGGCCATATCCAAGCCGCAAAAATGTCGCAAAAGCCGCATTTTCGCGGCCATTTGGTTAAGGTACGGGGAGCATTTTGCTCCCCTATATTCTCACACCCTCACCTATAAATACTGCATTGTTCAGAGGAAAAAGAGGACGATTAGGCCGAGAAGTATTCTAATTCTAGTTTTCATTCTAGGTTAGTGTAGGTTTTTATTTTTCTTTTCATGCAACTTTTATTTCTTTGTAAGCATTATTAGACTGAGATTCGTGTAAGTAAGAGAGATATTTATGTTGAGAGTGACACCGATTTAACCTCCTTTATTCCATCAATTCTGCAAGCAATAAAAAAGTAACTTGTTTATATTTTTCTTATTTTATATTCTTCTTCTTCTCTTTTCTATATTTCCTCTTTTGATTTTTGATGAGTATCTAAGCGATCTAGTAGCATCGGTATAGCCTTGTTGTGTATTTGCCACCGATATTTCATGATGATGATCTCCTTCTCAGGATTCTGTACCATTTCATTCTTGTTCTCTTGATGATGTAATGCGAATGGGGACTGAGCTCGATCTTATTGATTATGCGTTGATGATCGTACACATATTTTGTATTCTTTTCATTACACTCCTACATTTATCGTGTAATAAATCTGCTAATTTCTTTGCCTTAAATGTCTATTTTGTAGAAGATAATAATGAAGAGAAAGAGGATTAAACCAAATAAATATCAGTTAAAATCAGATTTAACTGGATCTATTTGGTTAGCTGAGGATGATCCCAGATCTAGTTAGAACAAATCAAGGATTAGGGCAAATGTTCAGCTGAAGATCAGAGCAAATCAGAAAGATAACACCAAATGGAAACCAGTAAAATTCAGATTTCTATAAATCCATTTTGGTTAGCTAAAGATCAATTGAGGATAATATCAAATACAGAGAGATAAATGGATAGAGAGAAGATCAACGGATGAGATGAAGCAAGTTTGACTCAGATTCTGACTGGATAAATTTCAGTATTTAAATCATAACTTTCGCTACTAAATCTCAAATCTGATGATTCAAGATGATCCAGAAAGAGGACTTACAGAGATACAACTCTTATGTTGATCACTATTTCTAATTCTGTTATTTGATAAGTGATATTCAGCAATCAACACGCCAACAAACTGCAGATCAGAACTGAATATCCACATCAAATCAAGTTTGGAGATAAGGGAGGATTCAAATTCAGAAATAGCCAGCTTTCCCTATCTTCATACTCCTATAACCTCTGCATTTCTCTATAAATACCTACAATCTCAAAGGCAAGGGGGGACGACCATGCAGAGATAGGATTTAGTCTAGTTTTTCATTCTTTGTAGTGTAGGTTTTCATCTTCTTTTTATGCAATTTTAATTTTTTTGTAGCTTAGATTAGATTGAGATTCATGTAAGTAAGAGAGAGAGGCATATGTTGAGAGTGACACTGATGTACCTCCTCCTTTCTTCCATTGTTTCTGCAAGCAATAAATGGTAACATTTTTTATGTTCGTCTTTACTTTTGTTTCCTTCTCTTTCTACTTTTTCTGTTTTGGTTATGATGAGCATTCAAGTGAATCTAGTAGTATCAGTATAACAATGCTTGTGTGAGTGCCTACGATATTTCATGATGATGTTCTCCTCCTCAAGACTCCGTATCATTTCATTCTTGTTCGTCTTGATGATGTAATGCGAATGGGGACTGAGCTCGATCTTATGGCTTATGCATTGAACGCCTCCGAAGCAAGGTAGAACATGCAAGGGTTCCAGGTAAGTCATCAACCAAAAGAGGTACGTATTTCTTTAATCTTTTATTTCTTTTCTTTTATTTCTTTAGTTTAGATCACCAACACCAACAACACCCACTTCTTTTATCACTCCTTTTCCATTTCTTTGTACATATCCAATTCTGGTTTCTCCATCTTCCCAATCTCTCACTTTCTGTCTAACTTCATTGTAATTTATTTTTTATTTTCTTTTTAAGAAAATAAAGAAGAACTTTAACCATATTTTATATCCTAAAAGAGATCTTACTAAAATGCTTCCATCGCTAGTCCCTCCTTGTGGATCACGACCCGCATAGCCACTTGCTATTGCGGTAGAATTGAGCACCTTGCACATCCTATTCTTAGATTTGAAATTCTGTATTTTGTGTGTAGGTAAAAACCTCAATCAAATTTTGGCGCCGTTGCCGGGGAGGGACGGTAAGTTATTCTCTTTTGTAGATCTACATTTTTGGTTAACTTTCTTTTTTGTTTTTGGTGTACAAGCTTGACAACAAGGAATCTTTGTTGCAGTGGACATATAAGTGGCCTTGGACTCTGCTCAAGAAAGTAGAGCCAAGAAGCCCTCAGATTTGCTACATTCATGTGGCAATCTGAGTGAACTACTAACCAGTATTTTTTGCAGGTTGGCTGTAGTGCAAAGTTTAATATCTGTAACTATCTATTTCCTTGTTTGTCTCACTGTACTTCCTTTCTAACCTCAACAGTAAAATGATGTTTGTTAAATGCTAAAAACGGTTTAGACTTGCATTTAGGCACGTGTCTAATTCGTTTATATTTTTCATTACTATTGAAGAGTGCTAGAGCAAAGGTACGTGTGCATAGCATCTAGTATAAGAACACTTTGGATTGTTTACATTGCTTAATTGTTGCTTTTCTTGTACACTGCACTAAATCAATCTTAAGGGCTTGTCCTATGAACAAGATAAGGTGGGGAATCATTACCCTCCCTTAGCCCACAAACAATTTCCTCACTCACTAACCCAAGCCTAAATAAAAATGAGTAGACGTTGCCCTAGGGACATCTCGGACTCAATTAAGAGATTATCCTAAGGGAAAAGGTGTTGGAATTTGACTCCTGCCAAATCAGTGTCTAGGAAGGGATTAAGGGTCGAAATCCCGAAGATTGGTTGTTACTTAATTAAGGAACGTCTTTGACGGATAACCTCTCACCAATCTTGTCCTGACCTGGCTTATTAGCTTGTGGTCAAAGTCTGCATTATACCTCCTATGGACAGTCTAACCAGTTAGGAGTCGTCTAGGTCAAAAGTCTACCCTAACTTAAGTTAGAATTTTTCTTTTTTTTTGCTTATTTGTTTGTTTTTTTTCTTTGTTTGTGTTTTATTGTGTGATATGGCTTATAACAATAATTATTCCAATTTTAATGGTAATCCATATTACACACCAACCACTTTTTCGGATATTACCAACCCAGCATATCATAACTTTAACCAACCTAGTGTGCCGGATTGGTCTTATCCGAATCAATATAACCCATGCCCCCAATCTTCTAACTATAATTTTCAGAATAATTTCAACTCTTCACAGAGTCAGTGGGGATTCACCTCCCCCGAGTCCAATTTTCAACCAACTTGTCCTCCTTATCCACCTTGTCCACAATATTTCCAAGATTCATACTCAGTTCCACCAGTACAAAATAGAAAACCATCAATTTTGGAAATGAGTATGCGTGAGTCCAAACAACAATCACAAAATCTGATGGACTCACAATTTTACTACCAATTCCAAAATAACACTTTATCTTTTCAAGACCAATCACAACAAAATGATGAACCTATCAACTATGAAAAGATGCTTGAAGCCATGACTCAAGCTCAAAACGCTCGTAATCATGACATAGATATGATGGTCCAAACTCTACGTTCTCACCATTTGGCCAGTTCAGATGTCGTTAACCATTCTGTTAGAGCTGAAGAGTCATGTTATTTTGGAAAACAAGGTTCCATTTCAGCATAATCATTTGAACTTGCCCAAACTCCAAATTTTGAAAATGATATTGATAGTTTGGCAAGTTATTCCTTTCCTGAAATAGAACTTGAGAATGAATATGATCCTGAACCTCAACTTAGTGATTCAATTCTACTTCCTGATTCAATAATGACTCCGGTGTCTTCACATGATTTCAATCTTTTTCCCCGAGTTAACATTGGATCCTGTGCCAATTCATAATGAAATTGAATCACCCATCTTTGATGATCATCATATTGAACTTGACCGATTTCACACTTTTGAAAGTCCTATTGACAAATTGGCAAGTTCTCATTTTTATGAAATTGAACTCAATAAGAAATGTGACCTAGATTCTCAAATTTGTGATCCAGTTCAAATTCCCGAATCAATATTGACTCCTATTTTGTTATCCGACTTGAGTAATATTTTAGAGTCAGTTTTGATTCCCACACCTGTCATTCTTGAACTTGAATCACCAATATTAAGTCACATTCCATTGTGGGAAACTGAATGTGGATTTGAGTTTCAACTTCTTGATTTGGACCCACTTCCTGAACTAATCTCGACTCCTGAACCTTTACTTGACTTAAGTCACTTTTCTGAGTCGGTATTAGTTCCCGTACTTCCTAAGTCCAAGTCAATCATTCTATCTTTTCACACTCCATTTTGGGACAAGGCGGTTGACAAAATTGACTCTAAAATTAATTATGGAATTTGGAAATTAGATGGGGTAAAATATTTAGTAAAAATCATTCATGTATATATCATTTTAGTGGGTTATATTAGAGAAATTTCTGGTGGGTTACTCCGAACTCCACGAAAAGTCGATTGAGCCGCATTTCGTGGACCAATCAGACCACCACCGGAACCACCACCTTAAGGTAACATTTTCCTTCCCTTTCTTCTTTTTCATGCATCTATACATTAATTCATACATTGAGGACAATGCATGAGATATGTGTGGGGGAGGGTTCTAACATAACTTAGGTTTTTCTTTTTATTAAAAAAAATTAACATTTTCTTTACTTTTAAAAACTTTTTGAAAATAGAAACAATATTTTGACATATTTTTTGTAAGAAATTAAGTCAATTTTAAGGAATAGGAAAATCAAAATTTGTATTTCTTAAACTTGGTCAAAATAAGATTATTTGTTTGATTTTTAGAGTTAGGAAGATAATTTGTCAAAGTAATTTAGTCTTGATCTTTACCTTAATGAAATATGCACACTTCATACACTTACACACTTAGGGTTCAAAAAACGAAGATTCTTATGCCTTATAAAAAAAAAAGAAAAAAATATATCTATGAAAGTTAAACAAATCTAATTATTGATTAGTTAGGTACTTTGGCCTAAGCAAGCCTTAATATTTATGCAAAAAATGATTAGATAAGTTTGAGAAAAATATATATATAAAAATCCTCTGATTAAGCTGGGTATTTGTGCCTAATAAAGCATAAGTATTCACGCCTAAAAGGGGTTCATATAATAAAATCCTTAGTTTTGTGCCTTGTTTGCTCGAGTCCTTAAGTCCTTGGGGTGTTTTCTCACCCGGTGCCCTAAGACCGTTTGGTTTGGTAGTCATCGATTAAAGGCTCGTTATATGGGCAGATTAGAAAGCCTAATAGAACTAAGGAATAATACCACAAAAAAATATATATATATATAAATAAATAAGGCATAAGAGTTAGAGTTAATGAACCTTTAGTCAAATTTTCATGGTCACAAGGTGCATATGACTTAGGGTAAAGTAATAGACAAGATGAGAAGTACAATTTGACTCCTTACTTTGATTGATAACAATTTTTTGAATAGAGACTAAGTTTAGGAATGAAAAATTCAGTTTTCCTATAACTTATAGATTACTTAAATCTTACAATTATATTTCAAATATTTTTCTCTTTCAAAATGCTTTTCAAAAATACTAACTCTTTGTTTCTCTTTCTTTATGGATTTTGTGGGTGTAATCCACTGAAAACCCTCACGAGACAAAACTCGTCCTCTAGGGGAAACCTAGAGGTTTAATGGCTTGTTGCACAAGCTCAGTACAATCGCGTGACCTGCGAAAGTGGTCTAATAATCTTTAGTTTAGTTTTGTTGTTTTGCTCGAGGACGAGCAAAAGATAGGTGTGGGGGTGTGATCGTACACATATTTTGTATTCTTTTCATTACACTCCTACATTTATCGTGTAATAAATCTGCTCATTTCTTTGTCTTAAATGTCTATTTTGTAGAAGATAATAATGAAGAGAAAGAGGATTAAACCAAATAAATATCAGTTAAAATCAGATTTAATTGGATTTTTTTTGGTTAGCTGAGGATGATCCCAGATCTAGTTAGAACAAATCAAGGATTAGGGCAAATGTTCAGCTGAAGATCAGAGCAAATCAGAAAGATAACACCAAATGGAAACTAGTAAATTCAGATTTCTATAAATCCATTTTGGTTAGCTAAAGATCAATCGAGGATAATATCAAATACAGAGAGATAAATGGATAGAGAGAAGATCAACGGATGAGATGAAGCAAGTTTGACTCAGATTCTGACTGGATAAATTTCAGTATTTAAATCATAACTTTCGCTACTAAATCTCAAATATGATGATTCAAGATGATCCAGAAAGAGGACTTACAGAGTTACAACTCTTATGTTGATCATTATTTCTAATGCTGTCATTTGATAAGTGATATTTAGCAATCAACATGCCAACAAACTGCAGATCAAAACTGAATATCCAAATCAAATCAAGTTTGAAGATAAGGGAGGATTCAAATTCAGAAATAGTCAGCTTTCCCTATCTTCATACTCCTCTAACCTCTGCATTTTTTCTATAAATACCTGCAATCTCAAAGGAAAGGGGGACGACCATGCAGAGATAGGATTAGTCCAGTTTTTCATTCTTTGTAGTGTAGGTTTTTGTTTTCTTTTTATGTAATTTTATTTCTTTGTAAGCTTAGGTTAGATTGAGATTCATGTAAGTAGAGAGAGAGGCTTATGTTGAGAGTGACACCGATGTACCTCCTCCTTTCTTCCATCGTTTCTGCAAGCAATAAAAGGTAACTTTTTTTTATGTTTGTCTTTACTTTTGTTTCCTTCTTCTTCTTTCTACTTTTTCTCTTTTGGTTATGATGAGCATTCAAGTGAATCTAGTAGCATCAGTATAACAATGCTTGTGTGAGTGCCTACGATATTTCATGATGATGTTCTCCTCCTCAAGACTCCGTATCATTTCATTCTTGTTCGTCTTGATGATGTAATGCGAATGGGGACTGAGCTCGATCTTATGGCTTATGCGTTGAACGCCTCCGAAGTAAGGTAGAACATGCAAGGGTTCCAGGTAAGTCATCAACCAAAGGAGGTAAGTATTTCTTTAATCTTTTCTTTCTTTTCTTTATTTCTTTAGTTTAGATCACCAACACCAACAACACCTACTTCTTTTATCACTCCTTTTCCATTTCTTTGTACATATCCAATTCTGGTTTCTCCATCTTCCAATCTCTCACTTTCTGCCTAACTTCATTGTAATTTATTTTTTATTTTCTTTTTAGAAACTAAAGAAGAACTTTAACCATATTTTGTATCCTAAAAGAGATCTTACTAAAATGCTTCCATCGCTAGTCCCTCCTTGTGGATCACGACCCGCATAGCCACTTGCTATTGCGGTAGAATGAGCACCTTGCACATCCTATTCTTAGATTTGAAATTCTGTATTTTGTGTGCAGGTAAAAACCTCATCAGTTGATCACCTACAAAGCAATGTTAACATGCCAACAATTCAAGGTAAGTCATCAACAAGAAGAGATAGGTAGCTTCTTTTAGTTTTTCTTTACTTCTTTTAATCCTTTAGTTTAGATCACTACCATCTCCCAACTCTTTTTAATTTTCTTGTATAAAATTATTTCTTATTTTCTCCACCTTCTCGATCTACCACTTTCTTCACAAATTAACATAACTTATTTTCGTTTTCATTTAAAGAAAAAGAGAAGAACTTTAATTATTTTAAGTAATTAAAAGAGAACTTGTAAAACGCTTCCATCGCTAGTCCCTCCTTGTGGATCACGACCCGCATAGCCACTTGCTATAGTGAAAGTATTGAGAACTTGCGCACTTCTGTTCTATATTCCTGAAATTCTGTATTTTCTGTATGCAGGTTTGAACTCCATCAGTTGGTTTTGATATCTAGAGTTTGTATGCATATCCATTCTGTTGGATTGTTTATTGGTATCAAGAACTTATACTGGTTCATTGGTATCAAGATATCATAATTTCAATTAGTATTGCATATTTTCTAATTGTTTAATTGGTATCAAGAGCATTAGTATCAAAGACTTATATTGCATATTCATTTAAAATTGGTATCAAGGTTTTGCATAAATTTGGTACCTAGAGCTAACATTGCATATCTATGATTGGTATCATGTGCTTTCATTGAATATCTCTATATTTTATTGCTAGTTAAGGGGAAAATTCTATGAAGCTTATCTTTAATCCATGCATATATAGCCTCATAAGTTTGTCATCATCAAAAAAGGAGAAATTGTTGGCCTGAAGGCATTT
>JAVJIF010030240.1:0-25000 GCA_038442645.1 Agave tequilana
CATATACGTAGGTCGAATGGAACCCCACGTATATACGCTAAGCAAATAATACACAAGCAACAGAGTATAACACACAGCGTGATACAACCATATGCCAACATACAAAGTAAAAGTACAGAGTTATACAAGTTATGATATACAAAATCACCATACAGTGTCCATTATCACAACTCCAGTCCAAAAAGAAACAAGATACAACCAAAAATACAAAAATGCTCACGTGTGGATGGAGACCACGTGAACCAAAAGAAGTGCCGGGCACGCTGGATCTAGGACTGGCGGACTGATCTCCAAGTAAGCCAAGTCCTCAGCGGAAGGCTCCACCTCGTTCCAGACTCTGAATCTGAATGTGCAAATCCAAAGGGTCAAGACATAATACGAGAAATAAAATAGTCAAGTGACAATAGGATCATGAATAGTGGTAGAAGAGCAATACTAAGTAACCATGCATGTCAGGATATGTAACTATGTAAGGTAATGACATATGAAATGAATATACAATGAGTGTCGTATTATTATTACTTGTCTTACTGTGATATCTAGCTATGTGGCCCAGCGTCCCAGAAACACATAGATCCATATCCTAGTATGACAAGGTTGTTATTGGAAATAGCGGTATATCGACGAACTATGTTTACAGTGGGTGAAACCGGAAGTAATAAAGCCTGAACAGTGAAGCCTGAATAATGAAACCTGAATAGTGAAGCCTGCTCGGTCCCCTGGCGTACCACAGGTCAGACCGGAACAATATTTGTACAAATTGTTTAAACCACTGTAAACACGAACACATACCGATATTCCGCATATTTCCCCCCGACCCATGTGTAAGTTGGTGTATTTTATGAAAAGTCAGATACTTCATGCTTGGTTTTAAGGATAGCATGAAGGGTTGGTGATAGTTCATATTTAACAAATTATGGGATGATATTATATAACAAGAAGCCATGAAGCATGAATTAGACAAGTTCCACCATGTAACAAGTCATGAAGCATGAATAAAGTACTTCCATCAGGTAACATGTCATACGGTATAGATATGATGTATATAACAAGACTAGTATAGTGTACATGTATCAGGAAATACCAAAAATCAGAAAAGAAACAAGTATGAAAACTGTCCAAGGATTTGGCCTAACGGTCGACCTCCGGTCGACTGCCGGTCGACTGGGGAAATGAACTGGCGGTTGAGTCCCGGTCGCCTGCCGGTCGACTGGGCGGGAGCCGTGAGCTCCAGATTTGGCCGGTCGACTGCCAGCGACTGGTCCAAACCAAAATCCTAAAGCGGTCGAGTTGCGGTCGACTGCCAGTCGACCGCCCGCTCAAGTCGTGCAGGTTGTGCACATCGGCAGAGTCCCGGTCGACTCCCAGTCGACCGGTCCTCGGGAAAATTCTGCTATTAGAGCAGAATTCAGATTCTGAAGGGATCGGTCTCTACAGTCTAAAAGTAGGGGTTTTTACAACAAGGGAACCTGATATAACATTGTAAGTACATCAGAACTAGGTTTAGTCATGGTGATCAATACAATTGCATGAGAAGGTTGATTGGGCTCATATGACCTAAAGGTTGGATTTTTACCATACCCATGAACTTGGATTTCTACCCTAAACATGTAGAGCTGTTAATTTGGGTCTTGGTGAGTAAGAACTCACCTGGAAGATCAGATCTGAAGTTTGATTTAGGGTTGGAGGTGTTGGCTTCCCTCCAAAGCTTGTAGTTGAAGCTGAGGTTGAAGAAGTGCTCCTTGGATGAAGCTTGAAGAACCCCCTTGTGATCTAGAGGAGAAAGTGGAGGGATTGGAGTGATCTAGGGCTAGGTTTTGCTGGAGGAAGAGGAAGAGGATTTCTGCAATTTCTCTTTTGATGGAGAAGGTGAGAAAAAGGGTATTTTGCAAATGCATGTGATTATATACTTTGGGGTTTTTGTGAAGGGGGTGACAATTTGGTGGATGTGAGGGGTTTCTTTGCAAGAATGTGGGGTGAGGTGTCCTCTCCCTTGCCACTTGGTCAGCTGAGAGCAAGAGAGAGTGTGAGTGGGTGGTAGTAAGGTGAGTGGAATGATGAGGTGGCAAGTGAAGTGGAAAATCAATTTTTGCAAATTTTGGAAAAATGCTAAAAATTCAAGTATTTTGATTGGTCTGGAAATTTTACCAAAAATCAAGAAAAATATTTGAAGACTAAAGGTGAAATCCGTTTGAAGAAATACTGTGTAGATTTTAATTAAAAATCCCAGAAGCAGAAATTACCGACACCGAAATAATTTCATAAATTTATAAAATTCTTAGAAAAATAATTAAGTAGGAAATATGATTCTAAGCAATAAAGTCTAAAGGACTTTCTTGAAATTCCTAACAGATTGGAAGACAAAAATTCGGAAATCGGTCAGCGGTACTGGCCGACACCGGTTTTTGAAGAAATTCATTTTAATTTTTCAGAAAATTCTAGAAAATCACATAAAATCTAAAATATTATAAAATGATGTTTGAAATTAAAATCGGTCAAATACGGATGGTGAATCGGAAGATACGGTCAAAGGGCCGAATACGTAACTAAGTACGTATTCCGGGAAAGGGCATTACAATCTACCCACCTTACAAAAATTTCGTCCTCGAAATTTCATAGGGTGAAAGATAACAGGAAAGGTAACAGATGGATATGGATACAAGGAATGATAACGGTAAAGACAAGTAGAAGGAAAGAGTCTTACCAGATCAAGACGGGAAAAGTTGAGGATAATGCTCCCGGATAACGTCCTCTCGCTCCCAGGTGGCCTCTCCCGGCGCGTGTCTGCTCCAAGACACCAATACCAATGGAATAGCCCTGCTCTTCAGTGTCTTGACACTCTTGTCCAGAATGGCCAACGGCTGCTCTTGGTATGATAGATCCGGTTGCAGCTCTAGCTCGGAATGATCCAGAATGTGGCTGTGTCGCCGGACATACCTCCTCAACTGAGACACATGGAAGACATTATGCACCCCGTCCAAGGATGGTGGTAATGCTAGTCTATAAGACACGTCTCCCACGCGATCCAGGATCTCGAACGGGCCAATATACCTCGGGCTCAGCTTCCACGAGTACCGAACCGGATACTCCCCTGGTGGGTGAAATCTTCAAGAACACATGATCTCCGGTCTGGAACTCCAATGGCCTCCTAAGAGTATCAGCCAACTCTTCTGTCTACTCTGAGCAGCCCTGAGATGATCTCTGATAACCCTGACCTTCTCTGTAGTCTGCATCAACATCTCAGGCCCCAAAAGACTCCTCTCACCGACTTCATCCCAGCAAATCGGTGATCGGCACTTCCTACCATACAGTGCCTCAAATGGCGCCATCCTAATACTGGCCTGATAGCTATTGTTATATGAAAACTCGGCCAAGTGTAGATGGTCCTCCCAAGATCCTCCAAAGTCCATCATGCAAGCCCTCAGCATATCCTCAAGGATCTGGATGGTCCTCTGACTGCCCGTCTGTCTGAGGATGATAGGAAGTACTGAACTTCAGACGGGTTCCCAGACTCTCCTGGAGACTCCCCCAGAAATGAGACCTGAATCTGGAGTCTCTATCCGATACAATACTGACTGGGACTCCATGCAGACGAACAACTTCCTTCAGATACTTATCTGCCAGAACCTCTGTCGACTGACCAACCCGGAAAGGTATGAAGTGAGCAGACTTGGTGAGGCGATCAACGATCACCCATACCGCATTGTTACCCTTAGGACTCCGAGGCAATGCCGTCACGAAGTCCCATAGTAATGTGCTCCCACTTCCATTCGGGTATCGGCAAAGGTTGAAGAAGTCCAGCAGATCTCTGATGCTCGATCTTTATCTGCTGGCAAACCAAGCACTTGGCAACAAACTGGGCTATCTCCCTCTTCATGGCATTCCACCAAAAGTGCTTCTTCAGGTCCTGGTACATCTTGTTTCCTCCCGGATGTATAGAATAGGCAGAACTGTGTGCTTCCTCCAGAATCTTCTGTCTGACTTCTCCCTGGGGGACACAAAGTCTACTACCATAACACAAAGCACCATCCGGACGAATACAAATATCTGCCCTCAGTCCAGCCTCCACCTGAGTCCTGAATGTCTGCAATCTTGGATCTTCCTTCTGAGCCTCCTTGATCTCCTCTACAATGAGAGGACTGGATCTGCAATGCCATAAGCTGCCCTGCCTTATCACCTCCCTGCACCAACCTCAAATCCAATCTGATGAACTCCTGGATCAACTCTTTCTGCTGAGTAAGGCGAACTAGCACTCTGTTCTCCGGCATCCTGCTCAGTGCATCTGGAACGGTATTGACTTTGCCTGGATGATACTGCAAGTCAATATCGTAGTCCGCCATAAGCTCCAACCACCTCCTCTGCCTCATATTCAGCTCCTTCTGCGAGAATATATACTTGAGGCTCTTGTGGTCAGTGTATATCATACCTTGTCTCCCAGAAGGTAGTGTCTCCAGATCTTCAATGCAAACACCACAGCTGCCAACTCCAAGTCATGAGTCGGGTAGTTCCTCTCATGAGGCTTCAACTGCCTAGATGCATATGCTATGACATGATCGTGTTGCATAAGCACGCACCCCAGGCCTTTTCCTGATGCATCACAGAAAATAACCATCCCTCCTCTTCCTGAAGGGGTCCTCAAGATTGGGGCTGAAATAAGCTTCTGCTTCAACTTCTCAAAGGCTGCATCACAATCTCCTGTCCATATGAATCTCTCCCCTTTCCTGGTGAGCCTGGTCAACGGAGCTGCAAGTCTAGAGAAATCCTGGACGAAGCGCCTGTAATATCCGGCTAGTCCAAGAGAAAACTCCTTATCTCAGACACCGTCTTCGGACTGGCCAATTTTGCACCGCCTGGACTTTACTAGGATCAACTGCAATCCCTTCTGCTGAAACTATATGTCCAAGGAAGGTTATGCTGTCTAGCCAGAACTCACACTTGCTCCTTTTGGCATGAAGCTGCTCTTGCTGAAGAGTCTGCAACACGATCCTCAAGTGCTCTGCATGCTCCTCAAAACTCTTGGAATAGATCAGGATGTCATCTATAAACACCACTACAAACTGATCCAGGTAAGGAGAGAACACCCGGTTCATCAGGTCCATAAACACAGCAGGGGCATTGGTAACTCCGAAAGGCATCACTAGAAACTCGTAGTGGCCATATCGGGTCCTGAATGCCGTCTTCGGAACATCTTCCTTCTTCACCCTCAGCTGATGGTAACCCGACTGCAAATCCAACTTAGAAAATACACGGGCTCCATGAAGCTGATCAAACAAGTCATCAATCCTGGGCAAGGGATACTTGTTCTTGATGGTGACCTTGTTCAACTCCCTGTAATCAATGCAAAAGCCTCTTGCCACCATCCTTCTTGTTTGCCAATAGCACCGGGGCTCCCCATGGTGAAGTGCTAGGCCGGATCAATCCCTTGTCTGAATAATCCTGCAGCTGTATCTTCAGGATCTCCAACTCCGTCGGTGCCATCCGGTACGGAGCCTTTGAGATAGGAGCTGTCCCTGGGACTGTATCAATGGAGAACTCCACTATCCTCTCCGGTGGAAGACCTGAAATCTCAGCAAAGACCTCTGGAAATTCATCCCACACTGGCACTCCCTTCTGAGCCTCCGAGGTGGTCAACTGAACCTTCTTCTCAGCAGGCTTCACCTCTCCGCTAAACTGGAACTCCGGCCGATGTGGGATTCTGAAATTGATCTTCCTTCCCTACAGTCAATCACTGCATGGTACTGACTGAGCCAGGTCATGCCTAAGATCACGTCGTACCCTTGGTGTCTAGTACGAGCATATCTATGGACAAGACCTTCCCACAAAGTTCTACTGGACAGTCAACACAAACACCGGAAGACACAACTACCCCATTCCCAGTACTGATCTCCCACTTGTGGTCTAAAGCCTAACAGAAATAGAATGCAAAGCCACAAACTTGTCGGAGATGTAACAATGGGATGCACCTGAATCGAAGAGTGCGAGGACAGGTATAGAATGAACTCTGATAGTACCTGTGATCACCCCCCCGAAGCCTCTGCCTCCTCTACTGTCAGGTTGTAGGCCTGACCCCTGCCACGCCCTGCTGCTGGTCTGGCTCCTCTCTGCATTGGGCGGGCAGCCTGCTGTAGTGGAAGGGGAAGAGCTCTCCTCACCGGTCCCTGCTGCCTCTGTCCAACCGGCCCCGGTAGTGCCCTCTGCACATACTGCCCCTGAGGTGCTGGTGCTGGCAAGGTTTGGGTAGCAAACCCCACTCTCCTGTGCGGACATGTCTCCACGGCATGATCCCGTGCTCCACATATCAAGCACAATCCGTTGGCCCTCCGGCAAGTCTGCTGGGTGTGCCCTGGCTTCTGGCAGAAATGGCAGATAGGGACCTGGTCGAGCCGTCTGATATGGAACTGCTCTGAACGGCTGTCTGGCCTGGATCTTGGCTGCCTGGATGGTCCTCCTCTGCCCACCGGCATAAACGGCCTCTTCAAGGCCTGGCTCTCTGCTTCCTCTGAAATCCTCGCTCCACCTCACGAGCGATAGAAAGAACTTCAGCATAGGTCTTCAACTGCTGTGCCATCATATACATCTGGATCTCCATCTGTAGGCCTTGCTGGAACCTGCTCGCCCTCTTCTCCTCATCTGACACCATATAGGGGGCGAAGCGACTCAGCCTGAGGAACTCAGCAGCATACTCATCTACGGACCTCTCCCCCTGCTGAAGCCTGATGAACTGCTCCTCCATGTCTTTCTGAGCAGTGACGGGGAAGAAACGATGTAGAAGCTCTTGGAGAAGGTATCCCAGGAAATAGGCTTCTTCAGCGAGCCTCCTCTGCAAGCCACCAAGTCCGAGCAATGTCCTTCAGCTGGATCTTTGCAACCTCCACTTGGCTCTCCTTGGGCACCCTGGCGGCGTTCAGCAGATCGGTGGTGTCCACTAACCACTGCTCAGCCTCCAAAGGCCTCTCGACTCCTGAGAAGGTAGCCGGTTGTAGCCGCCGGAAATCTGAGATGTTCCCCGGCTTCTGCTCCTTCGGGGCTGCTAACTCCTGCCTGAGGAGTTCAGTCTGCTGCTGATGGATCTCCACTTGCTGCTGCTGGGTCTCCATCATAGCCCGAATGATGCTCAGGACATCAGCCTGCTCTCCTCCCGCGGGTCCATCCGGGACTTGCCCGACATTGTTGCGACCCGAACGTCTCTCCATACCGAAAGGGATAAGATCTGGAATTGGAATCAAGGAAAGGAATTAGGATACGAAGGAATTGGTCAATTGAAGGAATCAAGATGGACTTATAACTTTGTACATTGCAGTTGGCATAAGTAAATCGTTAGAATTTGCCACTTGGTTGTACTTTTAGGTCTGAGAGCCTAGGCTC
This sequence comes from Agave tequilana, assembly GCA_038442645.1. Lineage (NCBI taxonomy): Eukaryota > Viridiplantae > Streptophyta > Magnoliopsida > Asparagales > Asparagaceae > Agave > Agave tequilana. The sequence goes on from JAVJIF010030240.1 coordinate 7,366, forward strand.
TGATACCAACCTGTAACGCCCCGATCCCAAAGATACGGAGACGTCACTGCGACGCATATACGTAGGTCGAATGGAACCCCCACGTATATACGCTAAGCAAATAATACAACAAGCAACAGAGTATAACACACAGCGTGATACAACCATATGCCAACATACAAAGTAAAAGTACAGAGTTATACAAGTTATGATATACAAAATCACCATACAGTGTCCATTATCACAACTCCAGTCCAAAAAAAACAAGATACAACAAAAATACAAAAATGCTCACGTGTGGATGGAGACCACGTGAACCAAAAGAAGTGCCGGGCACGCTGGATCTAGGACTGGTCGGACTGATCTCCAAGGTAAGCCAAGTCCTCAGCGGAAGGCTCCACCTCGTTCCAGACCTCTGAATCTGAATGTGCAAATCCAAAGGGTCAAGACATAATACGAGAAATAAAATAGTCAAGTGACAATAGGATCATGAATAGTGGTAGAAGAGCAATACTAAGTAACCATGCATGTCAGGATATGTAACTATGTAAGGTAATGACATATGAAATGAATATACAATGAGTGTCGTATTATTATTACTTGTCTTACTGTGATATCTAGCTATGTGGCCCAGCGTCCCAGAACACATAGATCCATATCCTAGTATGACAAGGTTGTTATTGGAAATAGCGGTTATATCGACGAACTATGTTTACAGTGGGTGAAACCGGAAGTAATAAAGCCTGAACAGTGAAGCCTGAATAATGAAACCTGAATAGTGAAGCCTGCTCGGTCCCCTGGCGTACCACAGGTCAGACCGGAACAATATTTGTACAATATTGTTTTAAACCACTGTAAACACGAACACATACCGATATTCCGCATATTTCCCCCCGACCCATGTGTAAGTTGGTGTATTTTATGAAAAGTCAGATACTTCATGCTTGGTTTTAAGGATAGCATGAAGGGTTGGTGATAGTTCATATTTAACAAATTATGGGATGATATTATATAACAAGAAGCCATGAAGCATGAATTAGACAAGTTCCACCATGTAACAAGTCATGAAGCATGAATAAAGTACTTCCATCAGGTAACATGTCATACGGTATAGATATGATGTATATAACAAGACTAGTATAGTGTACATGTATCAGGAAATACCAAAAATCAGAAAAGAAACAAGTATGAAAACTGTCCCAGGATTTGGCCTAACGGTCGACCTCCGGTCGACTGCCGGTCGACTGGGGAAATGAACTGGCGGTTGAGTCCCGGTCGCCTGCCGGTCGACTGGGCGGGAGCCGTGAGCTCCAGATTTGGCCGGTCGACTGCCAGTCGACTGGTCCAAACCAAAATCCTAAAGCGGTCGAGTTGCGGTCGACTGCCAGTCGACCGCCCGCTCAAGTCGTGCAGGTTGTGCACATCGGCAGAGTCCCGGTCGACTCCCAGTCGACCGGTCCTCGGGAAAATTCTGCTATTAGAGCAGAATTCCAGATTCTGAAGGATCGGTCTCTACAGTCTAAAAGTAGGGGTTTTTACAACATAAGGGAACCTGATATAACATGTAAGTACATCAGAACTAGGTTTAGTCATGGTGATCAATACAATTGCATGAGAAGGTTGGATTGGGCTCATATGACCTAAAGGTTGGATTTTTACCATACCCATGAACTTGGATTTCTACCCTAAACATGTAGAGCTGTTAATTTGGGTCTTGGTGAGTAAGAACTCACCTGGAAGATCAGATCTGAAGTTTGATTTAGGGTTGGAGGTGTTGGCTTCCCTCCAAAGCTTGTAGTTGAAGCTTGAGGTTGAAGAAGTGCTCCTTGGATGAAGCCTTGAAGAACCCCCTTGTGATCTAGAGGAGAAAGTGGAGGGATTGGAGTGATCTAGGGCTAGGGTTTTGCTGGAGGAAGAGGAAGAGGATTTCTGCAATTTCTCTTTTGATGGAGAAGGTGAGAAAAAGGGTATTTTGCAAATGCATGTGATTATATACTTTGGGGTTTTTGTGAAGGGGGTGACAATTTGGTGGATGTGAGGGGTTTCTTTGCAAGAATGTGGGGTGAGGTGTCCTCTCCTTGCCACTTGTCAGCTGAGAGCAAGAGAGAGTGTGAGTGGGTGGTAGGTAAGGTGAGTGGAATGATGAGGTGGCAAGTGAAGTGGAAAATCAATTTTGCAAATTTTGGAAAAATGCTAAAAATTCAAGTATTTTGGATTGGTCTGGAAATTTTACCAAAAATCAAGAAAAATATTTGAAGACTAAAGGTGAAATCCGTTTGAAGAAATACTGTGTAGATTTTTAATTAAAAATCCCAGAAGCAGAAATTTACCGACACCGAAATAATTTTCATAAATTTATAAAATTCTTAGAAAAATAATATAAGTAGGAAATATGATTCTAAGCAATAAAGTCTAAAGGACTTTCTTGAAATTCCTAACAGATTGGAAGACAAAAATTCGGAAATCGGTCAGCGGTACTGGCCGACACCGGTTTTTGAAGAAATTCATTTTAATTTCAGAAAATTCTAGAAAATCACATAAAATCTAAAATATTATAAAATGATGTTTGAAATTAAATCGGTCAAATACGGATGGTGAATCGGAAGATACGGTCAAAGGGCCGAATACGTAACTAAGTACGTATTCCGGGAAAGGGGCATTACAAATTTCAACTTCTCTAGTGGTAAAACTCTGATACAATCCACATTGATTCCTGATCTTAAGAGCTACGAACTACTGTCACCAATATCTTTTGTATGACCTTCTGCCTCTCTTCAAGTCATTTCACGATTTTCTTTCATAGCTTGTTTTAATTATCTTCTTTCAACTTCTTTCAAACTACCAACTTCAATATCATTTTTAGATTATTCATCGGTCATATCATAAAAATCTTCCTCACTTAATAATTGCATAAGCCGATCTTTCTTGATTTTATGGCTGCTCTTTCTTTGTTCCCTTCAGAAAGATGTTGTCTCAATACTTGAGACACTTTTTTGGTGTTTGCAAGTATCCTTCTACCTGATAGATACATGTGCTATGTGTTACTTCAATCTAGTGATATCACATGTATTATTTTTTCACAATAATTACACTTCACAACTTTTATACTTCCACCACGAGGTACCATGTTCCTATCAAATGTCACGGACTCATAGTGCTTTGGAGGCATTCTGAAATTAAAAAATGATATGTTAAATTAAGTTAAATTTAAATTAAAATAAATTTTAAATCGACCACTTTAAAATTAAATTAAATTTTAAAACTACATCATACCTTTAAAATAAATTAAAATTTAAACTATATTAAATCATATCTACTTAATTTAAATAAATTAATTAAAATAACTAAATCATATCTACTTAAATTAAATTACATTAACTTTATGTAATATTTACTAAATTAACTAAATCACATCTTATTAAATTAACTAAATTATATATACTTAAATTAACTAAATTAAATTAACACTAAAAGAGAAAGGGTGAGACAGAGAGAGAGAGAGAGAGAGAGAGAGAGAGAGAGAGAATGGGAGAGGGGATTGGGTGGGTGTGCCTTGAGAGAGAGATTAAAAAAGAGGGACTGAGATAGAGAGAGAGACAGATACAGAGAAAGATCAGGGGTTAAGAGAGTGTGTGTGAGAGAGAGTCTCTCTCTCAGTATCTCTCAGTCTCTGACTGAGAGATACAGAGAGAGAGAGATTGAGAAAGAGAGACATAATGAGAAAGACACAGAGAAGCCCGCGGAGCCGCAGCTTAAAAGAGAGAGACAGAGAGAGACAAAAAGAGATCAGGAGTGAGAGAGAGACAGGGAGAGAGATTGGGATTGAGAGAGAAACTGTGAGACAGAGAGAGACCAGGAGAGACAGCTACTTGCACCTCGACAGCGGTGGCGATGGCGGTCTCGCGAGCGAACAATGACGACGACGGTCTCGCGGGTAAAGGAAGAGGGCGATATCTAGATCGAGATGGGTAAGTGTAAAAGGTTTTCCCCCCCTTTTGTAACCCATTTTCACGGATCTACAATCAAAATTTGACTGACTCGGGCTGAATCGTTCTGACTTGGTCAACTCGGCCGAGTCAACCCGAGTTATTTCACGATTCGGCCGAGTTGTTCGAGTCAATACAGAGTCAGCCCCGAGTCGGTCAAACTCGCCCCCAACTGCGGCTCGGGTCTCATTCTCATCGTGAAGAGCTCCATTCTGGTATCGTAACCAGATTAGCGGATACTTCAAACCTGCTTTAGAGAAAGGCTTTTGAGAGGGAATACATCATGTTGGTTGACTGGCCTAAGATGGTTTCACCCCCTCTCCCATTCTCTCTGTCTCTATCACGCCCCTATTTTTAGTGTTAATTTAATTTAGTTAATTTAAGTATATATGTATAGTGATCAAATTTGATCCGTTTCATGATGATGACACATGTCTAAACTACTAACGAGTTCTTCCAAGACATCAACAACTCTCAGGCCATTTCGAAGTTTCTGCCATATCCAGCCTTCCCAGAGCTGCCCTTCATCTCGAAGAAATTTTTAACCCGGAGCTGTATTCTGTCATTTTAAGACCTTTACCGCTCCAAAGTATTTACCTCTTCGGGGTCTCCTCCACACGAGACCCTCCCCATTCCGAAGACCCCAACTCCGAACCTGAAGCTCCAACAACAAATTCTCTTTGATCTCCATCGACAGTTGTGCAACTCCATCCTCCCTACATTCATAACACGTAACGTCTCCATCAGCGCGTTATGGTTTCTTGATTTCATTTCATGGATTAGGTGGATGATGGGTTTTCCCTAGGCTCCTGTTGGAATGAGACTTTATATTGATGGTTTATCTTCTTACATGTAAGAAGAAAGTTTGCAGGCTTGAAAGAATATCTGGAAAAGAGGAGAATACATATGAGCTATTTCTCCTTCTTTAAAAGTAGCGCAGTAAATGTCTAAGTTTTCAATCTTGTAACACATTTTAGGCAAACTCTCAATACCATACCATCTTATTTTGAGGGGGATGTTAGATATATTAAGTAATTAATTAATTAGTAGTTATTTAGTTATTGAGTCATATTAGGATTTGGAATCTTACAAAGTTCTAGTAGTATTGAGTGTCATAGTTTGAATATGATTTGTATTGAATGAGTCTATATAAAGTTCGTATATGATTTGGTATTGAGTGGGTCTATATAAAGAGAGGATTACTGATGATTGTACGAAGATTGTAATTTTGTAATATGGGTCTACATAAAGAGAGGATTACTGATGATTGTACGAAGATTGTAATTTTGTAACTTTCTCAATACCAATAAATATGTAGCCTTTTGTAGTTTAACAATTAGCATGCAAAACTCCATTGTAATAGATCTTGGCTACCTGCAAGTCAAAAATAGTTTTGGGGGGGGGGGGGGGGGGGGGGGGCATACAATTTATCTTTTAATGAAAATGATATATCTCTGAGAGGTTAATTGAGTGGACGAAACACTGTTCTTGTACTCCTTCAAGTGGTCACCCAGTTAAATTAGGGGTAAAAAGAGTAGACTTGTTTTATATTGTCAAAAAGTAAGGTTTAAGAGAGTGAGTTTAGCCTTATCTTTATATTGTCACAAAGTAGGGTTTACTAAAGTTTAACCCAGCATTATATTGCCAAGCTATCTTTTATGAATATGGGTTAATAACATTGTCCTACAGGAGAAATGATGTTAAGTAGGGTTAAGGAGAGATTTATATACCCATGGTTGTTTATGGATTATCTTATAGCTCAGAATAAAGCCACTAATTATTATATTGATCTCAAAAATCCTATCCAAATGACAAAAAATGCACAGAACTTAAAGTCACCTACAAAAATTAGCTCTTTGTATCTCTACTTGTTCTTGGCCTGACTTAAGTAAGAGTTTTAATCTGTTGCCAAACAGGGCCTTAGAGATGTTATTCCAATTTTCTTTCTGGTCATAGGTTGTCAAGGGTGAATTTGGATGCCCATGGGAAGCCACAACAATATATTATCTAAGCTGACTCTTGAAAAGCAAAATCAATGATAATTTTGTTGAAGTGTGAGTGTTTGGATAGATTGAGATGATGTCTTTTTGATATTTATACTTTGCATGAAAATTTCAAATTTCATTATTTATCTTATCGAACCATACCAACAACAAATGTTATCATCTTCATGCTATATTTTGCAACCAAACTACTCATGAAATTTAAATTTCAAACATCCAAGTCGAGGAAATTCTAAGAAACTTGAATTTTGATTTTATTCACTTTCAAACACGCCCTTATTGTATTGGGCAGGTGGGCCTGCAATTTAAAGGCCATGTTCAAGTGAGTCACCTGGTTAATCAAATTTTCTATTTCATGCTATTTGAAAACAACCACTTTGTTGCTGTTTAGGCCAATGCAATCTTTAAGAGCTTTGTATACGTGAGCAAGGTGATCTTGCTTGAAGTTTGCATGGTTCTAGAACGTATAATCAGTATCATTTGGTTAATGCTTGATGAATGTAGCACATACTGCTCAAACTTCAAGCCTCACTTACTTTTAGTCTGTGGCTGGCTTCATGATCCTGAATGTTTCTATAGTCGCATCTTTGTTTTCATAAACCATCTACCAAGAGAGAGATTGCTGGCAACCTCTACATGCCTTATCTAACTTGATACATTTCCTTTATCTTTTGATTTTTGGTGCCTTATGGTGTTTCTTCATGGCAGGAGCAAGAGATAACAGTTCTAACTAATGCTATCAAGGTTTTTAATGAAGCAATAGAATCTCACAAGGGGAAACTGATAGTCAAGGAGGCACCGAGAACAGTGAGTTCTAGTTTTCAACCAACTTGTTCCTTTTCTCTTTTGCTTCTATTTCTAAAAGCTTTTATGTGAGATTAGAGTTTTATGCTTTAATGCAGTAGATTTTTCCTTTTTCATATTTCTTGTGTTTCTTAAATCAACTCTGAATTTCATATAGCTGCGTTTCTAAAATCAACTATATATTTCATATAGCTGTGTTTTTAAACCAACTACGAATAAAGCTGCTTGTTGCTTTTTCTTATTCTTTTATTGCCTCAGTTAGGGCTTTAATCTGGAACCTATTTTTTTTCTCTAGCTATACATTGGCACTGGTGCTTTTGTAGGTGAGTAAACGAGATGATAAGCTACTTGCTGAGCCCATGGCAAAAATAAGATTTGCAAATGAAAAAGTTGATGGTGATGAAGGTTCTGAAGAGGAGGAAGACACAGGAATACTTTGATCTTAGATTACAGTTTTGCAGTTTTGTTAAGATCTGAATTTGGTAGCTTCATTGCCAATTTGTTTACGATGGTGCTTGACTATTTTTATAGTACTATGGTGGTTTTGCCTCACTGTGATAGTGAGGATTTTGTTCAGGGAATGATCACCATCAGAATGTGCTTGCATGTACTGGAGGTAAAAGTAATTGGGTGAGATTCAACTACTTATGTAAGTTGAAGGGATTCTCTTTGAATTAGAAAAAGAAACTATAATTTTATGTTATCTTTGTAAATAGAATATATTCTGGTATGCTTTCTAACACGAGTTGTTTATGAATAGATGATTCTATGCCATGCTCACAGATTCGAGCTTATTTCTTATGCCAAAACTTTCACTACATTAGCCATCAGTTCCCAGCTTGGTTTGTTCTATAGCAAGAGATAATAATTATCTTCTCATGGATATATTTTCTCTCTCAAGAATCCTCCATGAGTGGTGATATGTTTTGTCCATTCCTTTGCTGATTCTGTTGCCATAGAATGAGTGCAGTTCAATCTAATCCCACCATGAAATCCTCGTCCGCCTTCTCTGTCTCTCTCCTCCAACCAATTTTCCTCCTCGGTCTTCTCTGTGTCTTTCCTCCCACCAATTTTACTTTTGTGGCAGTGGCGCCGAATTTAGACCTCTTTCTTTCCCTTTTGTATGGCTTCCTAACACTTGCATTCTATTACTGATTATTTTCCTTCTGTCGATATGCCTGCTGCTCGCAGCTTTTCTTGTTCTCTTTGCAATTATATTAATGGATGCCTACGACGCCATTAATTCAGTCTCATGGCTGTTTGGTTCGTTCAAGGCAAATGTCAAATTGGGATTTGTGTTCATTCTCTTTGTGGCAATGAGACGAAGAATGGATGCTTTGTTGGCTATACGGGACTTTGATTGAGCTGGCGATTTTGGAGGCCAAGGGGCGGGCTTGCAGCTCAGGGGATCGACCAAAAGGCTGACTTGATCGCAGGGATTGCGTGGTTGAATGTAATGCACTTGGAGCCATAGAGATATGAAGCAGAGAAGAGGTCACTACCTGACCATTTACTAATGAAGTGGATAGAGGTGCATGTAGCCTTGCAGAGGTGTTTGAATGGCTCACTCTTGTTCAACATGTTCAACTTGGATTAAGTCACTTGCTTAATATTGCAAAGATTTCAACAACTCTTTGCCAAACAAGTATGCATGGCACTTGGTTTCTCTCCATTTTGTTTCTTCTAATTCGTCAATTTTTTTAACTCGAGAAAAAGAAGAAGAAGATCACTTCAATTTTGTTTAAACATGATGCCCTTAGAATACACTCATCATCTCTTCTCATTCTAAAATTTCCCAAGGATATTGCATTAGGGGTGAACGACCCCCTTCGGGTGCTACAGAGAAAGAGAGACGATTTTTTCCAATTCTAAAAATAAAAGTAGAATATATGAACATATCATATGTGCATGTACACACACTCATCCATATCCCTACCATACATGTGCCTCTTCAAATGCATTTACATGCGCGCATGCACGTACACATACATGCATATGTTTATTATGTACCCATCTGTATATGTGTGTGTATGTGATATTAGAAGAGTCAACCCTACAGTTTGGTAGTGACATAATTCGAAGAAGAGAGAAAATTTTAATTCATTAGAAAGAATTTTGTCTTAATAAAAAACATTACTTTAAACTAACAAAAACCACTTGTTAACAATCACAAGATCTAGCGTAGTAGAAAGAGTCGACTGATTGTGAAAAGTCTAAAATTCAAGTGTTGTAACGAAAAAAAAAAGAAGGTAAAAACAAAATCTCTCTTGATGCTTAATAAGACTCGATCTATAGTTTTATGTTAAACTTTCTAATTACATGTCATTATTGTCCATTGAGACTTTTATGAATCTCGTTGGAGGGTTCTTTTTGTTTGAATTAGAGCTTGAAATGACACTTCTTCCTAAAATGATAAATGGAGGAACTAGGGGACATTGAATATAGATTTAACTTTAGCTGAATATACATCAAAATCAAACCAATTCCTATCAAAGATCTTCTATCGAGTCAATAAAACAACTAACTATTGATGAACATTAGTCATAAAATATTACTAAAAAAATTTCTTGTGGAGATACAAATGGACTCAAGGGAATAATATATAAAACAGGTACCCACATTACATACAGGGCGAGGCATAAGATATACTCTTGAGTTTGTTTTAGAATCATTTTTTTTTAAAATAATGTTGGAAAAGGGGAAAAGGGAGTTTTCGCTCCACATCTTTCCATGTGAAAAACATAGTTGGTTGTAAGAGAATAAGTGATGTCTAAATTTGAGGCTGTCAAGTTCCCAAGAGCCTTTGAAAATGGGAGGAAACTTTACAGTCAATATTTTTTTAATCTTTAAAAAATTCTTCTTTTAAAGTGTCTACATTATTGTGAATCTGTATTGAATGAAATAATTAAAGTCATGTTCTTCATCTTCACCTTCTTTTGATGCCAGACAGGGCGAGAATAAATGAGGCGAGATAAAAAATAAGTTTCTTCTCAGGTATTAAAAAAAAAAAAAAGGAAAAAAAAGGGAAAAGAAAAAGAAAAAGGGCGGATTCGCACTCGGGCGGGTTCTCACTCTTCCCCGAAACCCGTAACTATCGGATCGTGTTGGGCCACCCAAACCCGGCGGGCATTGACCACAATGCCCTCCCACATCCACCAAAATTACTTCCCATCTCCCAACTTCCCCCATCCACTGAAGTCTCCTGAGTTGTTCTCAGCTCTGGTCCCTCTCCCTCTCTTCAGAAAATCACACGGAAATGGGCAGAGAAACCCTAGCTCTATCAGCAGCCTCCTCCTCCTCTTCTTCTTCCTCCTCCTCCTCTGTGGACATGAATCCCCCACCAGAGGACGCCTGGAGTGATGCGCACCACAGATTGCTTCCCCAATGGAACTTCCTCAAAAGTTCCTTTCTGGTCATTTCTTTCCCCCCTTTTTTCCTTCTTTTTGGTTCATAATTTTGTAATTTCTTATGATTTCCTTCAATTTCTCCGTACTAAACACCAAAATTTGAATTTTTTACCCATGGTGCCTACTGTTTTCACAGTCACCTATAGAGATTTCGATATCGAGAGTCAACCAGTTCGACGCGGCAAGATTGGATGTCGAGATGTCGGGCATGTTGAAAGAACAGCTAGTCAAGGTCTTCTCCTTGATGAAGGTATTTTTGTTATCTACTTTCTTTCTCTTGATTTTTTTTTATTTTGGGTGTTTATGTGATCCTCTTGGGCTTTAGTAGTTGCACAGTTTGTTTTGGGTAGTTATCTTTTTGCTTGGGAATTAGCCAGGGTTTTTATTCCAATACGAGCCGGAGCTTGATGCGTTCCTTGAGTTCCTTATCTGGAGGTTTTCGATATGGGTGGATAAGCCCACCCTGGGAATGCTCTGATGAATTTGAGATACAGGGATGAGGGTGCAGTGACCAGTCTAGGGAAAGAAGGTTAGTGGCATTTCCTTACTTTTCCACAGTTCAGTGAATAATGTTCGTGCTATGATTAATTTATGGAAAGGCTTTCTTGAATTATCTCGCAGTAGTGTAGAACTTTTTGAATAAGAAGTGTTGATTTCTAGGTAGGGCAATGAGTCAAAAATTTTGGCTCACAAGTGTATGTTTTTCAGTTGTGTTATTGGTGGTTGAATATCATATGATAGTATTTGCTCCTGAATTGCTTGAACTTAAGTCGCATGAGGAAAATTTGTTTCCAATCCTGTCACTCGAGCTCATATTACTGCGTTATTGGAACATTGGATGTTCGCTTGAGAATTTCAAAAGTATGTGACAATGAAGGGAAAGGTGTTTGTTAGATGATTCAATTATCAAACTTCTATCATGTTCCATTCGTCATTCGGTCGAGCTCATTTAGAAAGGTGGTTAGAATGTCGTGTAGTAGTATTGCCCCTTTGTTTGTTGAACTTGTATATTATGAGAAATCAATTATTTTGGGTCATGTCAACATCACTGGGTTTGTTGTCACTTTAGGATGTCCTCAAGAGAATAAAAGGGTGATTAATGAAGAGAAAATGGCTAGATTGAAGTCTAACGGAGAAGATAAAAGTTGAAATTGGAGAGGTTTGTTTTTGCATGTTTACACTTTTGTTGGTTAAGACATTAAAAACATCCGACGAATCATATCATTGCTGTAAAAGGTAATCTGAGTTTAACTCATGAGGATACATTATCTTCCACCAACACCACTAGCTTAAGATTTATAAATTCTAAAGCAAGTTATCTGTGTATCTTGATTGTTCTACTACAGCCTCTCGGGCCACTTCAAGAGCACAACCGATGTACCCTGATTTTAGGTTACAACTTTCTGAGATGATTTGAAATCTATTATTGTGGAGTTTATGTAGATTAATGTCATCTGTTTTAGAAGCTGATGTAAAATGGGAGAGGATCACAATCATCTTCAAACTAAAAATTGAAAGCTAGGATTTTGAAATGAAGAAATAGAAAAAAGATTGGGGTTTACAGAAAGAACCAGATAAATTTGGGCTTCGCACCCCTTACGCGGGCTTCACACCCCTTACACCACGAGCTTCTCACCCCAATTTCAAGAACTCAATAGCTCAAGAAATATAACTGGAAAAGTTTTTAATTATTCATTGTCTCTTAATAAAGAAGTCTAGGGGCCTATTTATAGGCTTTACAACAGTCTAGTTTTGGATATAACCGATGTGGTACTAAAAGCAAAATAAAAGAAACAACTAAACTCAAAAATAGACTAAGACATAAAAAGATAACTAGCACTGGTGTGATGTCCTCATCATTTTCCCCGGGTAGGAGAAACTCAAACCTGCCGAGTGAGGGCTCCCCTCACGGAGTATCTCAATTGGGTTAAGGTGATGGTCGTGGCAGCAATACTGATACATCACGTCGAGATCATGATAGTGGAGGTAGAGCTGGTCTCCGTGACGGGTCGGTTGTGGAAGCTGGTAGCTCGATCAAGACACAGAGAGTAGAGCGAGGCGCATCATTCCTGCTGAAGACGTAGCTGATTCCAGAATCCCATGGGCTATTCGACTCGTAAGCAATGGAAGCACTTCTCTCCAGATTCTTATCGAAATCTGTATGCTAAGCGTGCAACTTTCTCACAGTCTCAGGATGACTCAGAACATCACCTTACTATCAATTGTAAATTTCTGCAAAATACTATATAGATATGTAACAAATTTGTAGGCGTCATTGTAAATTGCTATCGGCCTAGTGATATCATCAATATATGCATTGACACAATGGGCATAACTCCTAACGATGAGATATATGGATGCCTAGGATGACATATATCAAACTTTGCTAACGATAAACTAGACTCAAGGATAAACTCTACACGATCAATAAAAGAAGAAGCACTAGAGACCATTTACTGGATCATGGCAATGAACTCAGGTGACTCACTAGAATAGGACTTAGTAGGAACAACCATGAAACTATATTCAACACAAGGAAACTCGAATGTCTTACTAGGCACTATGGGTATATCCCTCAACTACCTCATACACATCATCACTGATACTATCAGAAGATATGTGGATCTCATCAATAATCGGCGTGTCGGAGCTAACTATATGTCTTCAATTATACTAGCAGTCTTAGTAGGAACATGGACATCTTCAACAACCTTTGAATAGTCAACTTCATCATTAGGCATAATTTTAACATGTTGACTCTCTGAGGGGCACTGATAATTATAATGTCCATGTCCCTCACACTTAGAACACTGGGTCTTGACATTGACTAACATTTTGAAAGCCAAGTCTATCTTTATGGTACCCAAAGTTCAGTTTTTTGATAGACCTATGGTATCCAAAGTTTGTTACTCACTTTGAGAAATCTGTTAGTTTTAGGGCAAAAAAGTGTCAAATCAAGTAATTATAAGGCTTGGGGAACCATCCTAAAAGGTTAACCCGTTAGGTGGAGTAGCCTAAACACTTATATACCCAAGACCATCCCCAAGTCTAACCGGTGTGAGACTATTTGTTCGCACTATGCTCAACAATTCTCCCTCGAATAAAGAGTCCTAGCAACTTTTAGGCTTCCATGTTGTCACAACGGAGGACGAAGCCAGCCAGCCAGCCTGGCCACTGGCATGCACCCATGTTCCACAGGGCAGCTGATGGGGGGACATCTTAGTTTCATTTTTATTTGTATTTCAGTATATTTGTTATAGTATTTACTTGTATTTTCTTTTGTATTTACATGTATTTCAGTTGTGTGTAGTGGTGCTAGTGGGTAGTTATAACTTGTAGTAGTGGTTATAACTTGTGGTAGTGGGTAGTTAAGAAATTGTAGCCTATATGAGACAATTGTACCTTGTATTGAAGGGATGAATGTTTAATGAAAAATAGCTCTTGTCTAAACTCTCTCGTCTTTATCTCCTTTCTTCCTCCTCTCTAATGAATGATGAATCAAAATGAAAATTTTGCCTTCTCTTCTCTAGATAAGATGATCAGTGATCAACAAAGAGGATGGCGAGCATTGTTGGCGTTGATGAGGGGAAGCAGAGAGTAGAATAAGGAGATTGAGCCTTCTCGTCGTCATCACTTTCAAGTCCCTCGGCCATTCGAGCGCCATCCAACACCAGCACTTGGCAACATCCTTCCCTCTGTTCTGCAAGTGACCACGAGTCCCAAAGATTTACGCCGCTCGTGTGCAAGCATCTCCCTCCAAGACTTCAATGTTTTGATCAGCATCAGTCTCTCTCATGTGCAAGCACCGTTCAACAACAGATCACATCAATGAGTCTTATTTCAGCAAATTAAGTTATTAATTTGTTACATCAATTGATTTATTCTCTGAAATATTATCATTATTGTCTACTGTCCACTATATGGTGAGACGTGTGATCTGTTAACTTGTGAATTGCTTGTCTTAATACTGCGAAGAGAACTGTCACAATCATGCATGATTATTCTTTTTAATGTCATTAAAATTAGAGATGTTCAAAGCTACGCTTGTAATCTTGTTTAAATCCATTTACAACACTGCTAGTTTTGAGTTGTTTTCCTGTCGAAGATCTTTCTATTTGGTGAAACGTAGCGAGTTTGATTATATCACTGATTCCCTACATGACACGCACGCACCGCTTCACATCAGTTTGGTATCAGAGCCAGGTTCTAGACTAGAAATTTGAATCATACATGTGCTAGGTTGCATCCAATAGATGTTAGAAATGTGTCATTGCATGTAGAGAGATCAATATGGACACTGACTCCAAAATCCTTCAAAAGTTAGATGAAATTTTGAGTTGCATAACTAGGTTGGATCAGGCATTCAAGTCTACCTCTTATCATCCTGCATATTGCAGGGTAACAAGTGTCAGGATTATGGGCATGTTGTGATCAACTGTCCAAGGCCAGTTAAAGTAATTGAAGTTAAGGAACCATCTGTTATAAATCCAGTGTCCCTTTCTTCTTTATTGTCGACCCCTACTGTCGTTATCTATTTCGATCGCCAAACTCTTTCTCCTCTAATGGCGACACCCAACCCAGTTAAGGTTGTTATTGATAAACTGCATGTAACAAATACGGAGTCTGGCTCTGAAGAGTTCATTTATCAGGTGGAAAAACCAGAAGACTCCAACTCTAACAAAGAGACCATGGGTGGTAATCTGAGGAATCCAGTACTTCGAGTCCTCTCGAGGTGATCCTAGTGACTACGAAGTTCACTGATATCTTTTCTGAAGACAATACTCTGTTTCTTCTCGAAGTCACCCCTGTGACTATGGAGTTTGATGATGTCTTGTTTGAAAACCTCTCGGGTAAGCTACAATCGATGCATGATTCTAATACGTTATTGATTTAACCCCAGGAGCTAGTCTTCCTGACTTGCCACACCATAAGATGATCCAACCATGCACATTGAACTCAAAAGGCAAGTTGATGAGTTGTCACTAGAGATCAGGCAACAGTGCTTTGTCCCAATAAATATTCATTTCTCTGAGGACAAGTTTTGGAGTTATCTCGTGATAAAGAATGTGAGTATGATCAAGAATGTTATCATCTGTGATCGATCTATATCGAAATTTTTTGAGGATGTAGTTATGGGAGAACATGATGCCTTACAGACTATCAACTTCTTTTTCATTAATGTTAAACTTAAGGTGCATCTTCTCTGCCTTTACCTGTTTGCATATCTTTCATCATCATTGCTAAAACAGGTAAACTGTCACATACCTTTAGGATCATACCTCTGATAATCCCTTTTGATCGAGGTCATGTATTTTGTTGATCCGATGATTCAAGTGCCTAAAATTTTAATGTCCAATAAAGAGTCAAAGTTCATTAGCTATTTTTTTTTGGAAGACCCCTTTAGCAATGATAGACATTAAGTTAAGTTCTCTACTGTATTTCATTATATAGTTTCTGAATCTACATTTTAGGTCTAAACATCTGAGTCTGCATCATATTTTGTCACACACATACAAGTTCTACACAGGAGAAATCAATGTTATATTTAAACAAGCAACAGTAACTATAAGTTATGACATCAGGAAAGGAATTTAAAATTTTTTGTGTTGACAATTTTGTGATGGTTCGGATTCATCTAAAATGATTTCTCCAAGAAACTGTTAAAGATTTGCATGTCTGTAGTGCTGGACTTTCAAAATCTTAAAAGAATTTTAATTATAATACTTATGTTATAGATTTGTCATCAGTTTTATTTAAGACTAAGTGGTTTACAAGATTTTGATTACCATAGACAACTCACTGGTTGATGAGCCTTGCCTTGAGCCAATTTTTAAGAGTCCTTCACTTCTCCACTTTCAAATATTCATCCTATAAAGTAGAGAAAATTGATAATATTTTAGATGAAGAATTTATGGTGCAACTTGACTAATATTCTAAGATGCAAGAAACGAACTTACAACAGTAAGAGAGTAGCAGCTCTGCAGTTGACTCGACGGGGTCGTGTTCTCTCCATCTGGGGAGAATTGATGGGGACATCTTAGTTCCATTTTTATTTATATTTCAGTATATTTGTTATAATTTTTACTTGTATTTTCTTTTGTCTTTACATGTATTTCAGTTGTGTGTGGTAGTGGTAGTGGGTAGTTATAACTTGTAGTAGTGGGTAGTTATAACTTGTGGTAGTGGGTAGTTAAGGAGCCTATATGAGGCAATTGTACCTTGTATTGAAGGGATGAATGTATAATGAAAAAATAACTCTTGTCTGAGCTCTCTCTTGTCTTCATCTCCTCTCTTCCTCTTCTCTATAATGAATGATGAGTCAAAATGAAAATCTTTGCCTTCTCTTCTCTGAATAATCTCCTTCCTTATTCTACTATCTGCTTTCCCTCATCAACGCCAACTATGCCCGCCCTCTTTGCTGATCTTCTTTCTGTTGGTTGATCCTTCTCGTCGTCGTCACTTTCAAGTCCCTCGGCCATCCGAGCGCCATCCAACACCAACACTTGGCAGCGGCTTTCTCTCTGTTCCTCAAGTGACCACGAGTTCTAAAGATCTGTGCCATCTGCTCGCGTGCAAGCATCTCCCTCTAAGACTTCAACGTTCTGATCAACATTAGTTTCTCTCATGTGCAAGTAACGTTCAACAACAATAAGACACAACATTATTACATTAGCAGATCACATCAGTGAGTCTTATTTCAGCAAATTGAGTTATTAATTTGTTACATCAATTGATTTATTTTCTGAAATATTATCATTATTGTCTGCTGCACACTATATAGTGAGATGTGTGAATCTGTTAACTTGTGAATTGCTTGTCTTAATATTGCGAAGAGAACTGTCACAATTATGCAAGATTATTGTTTTTAATTTCGTTAAGATTAGAGATGTTCAAAGTTACGGTTGTAATCTTGTTTAAATTCATTTGCAACACTGCTAGTTTTGAGATATTTTCCTGTCGAAGATCTTTCTATTTAGTGAAACGTAGCGAGTTTGATCATATCACTGATTCCCTACATGATACATACACACCATTTCACATTAGCAGCGGCCCGGACCCGGTCCATTTCTGGGATCTTTCACACATCCGGTCCAAAGTCTGGACATGGCTCTGATGCCACTTATAAGGCTTGGGGTACCATCCCAAAAGGTTAACCTATTAAATGTAGTCGCCCAAACACTTATATACCCAAAACCATCCTCGAGTCTAACTGATGTGAGACTATTTGTTCGCACTATGCTCAACAGTAATGACCTTTTTTGAGCAAATATCCTCTTCTTTTTGGATAGGTTGGCTGTATTTATTGCTTTTGAAACCCATCATTCTCGCACTTGCGCTTGCCCTTAATATTGAAGCCCTCTTCTGCATAAGTTTCAAACACTTTTTTCTTTCTAATTAATTTTCCTCTCTTCAACCCCTTTCTTTGTCTAACTACTTTTCTCTTTCAAACACTCTT
>JAVJIF010030240.1:27500-74782 GCA_038442645.1 Agave tequilana
TTGTTTTGGTAGAACATTAGTATCAAATTATCAAGCAACAGGTTAAGCTAGCAACATGAACATGAGCAATATTTTGTCTCTTTTTATATGCTTACGATTCATTTGGCCTAGAGTTGAATGGTACCACCTCTTAGACATTAATATTTTGTTTGTAATGCATCTCATGACAAAGCTTGCATTAAACATAATCTAATTGTATATGCTGTTCATTTCATTTCTTATTCAGTGAGAACCGGTCTGGAAGGACCTGGGCTTTCTTCTTCTCAAAAGGTTTGGTATTGTCTCACCACTGTAGGAGGGCAGTACCTGTGGGCCCGTTTGCAGTCATTTTCTGCTTTTCGCAGATGGGGTGACTCTGAACAGGTAGCTGTATGCTTCAGTTACTGAATGTTTCCTTTTCTTTATCAATAGATGTTAGTGGATTCAGATTTATCCACTTACTATTTGAATTCAGTCTGATCTGTATTTTCTTGTAGAGATCATTGGCGCGGCGTGTTTGGTCTGTAATGCAACGAATAGAGGGCTTCTACAGAGCTGCTGCTTTTAGTAACTTGCTGATATTTCTATATACTGGAAGGTACTAGTGCGTTTGTCATATTCTCCCTTTATGAGAATTGTTTATACTTATATCAATCTATATATCGCTATCTATTGCCATTTCTAAAACAACATCTCCATATCCATATCAACATCAGTGCATGTAGATCCACGGGATAATGATATAGTGACATGGTGCCATGAATAAGTTAAAGATGAGATGGTTAATCTCAACACTTGATACAATCCGATGGTTGAGAATTATTCTAACCATAAAAGAGATGACGGAAATTCGTCACAATTGTATCAACTGTCATGTAATCCTGTTCTTTCATTTCTCTTTTTCTCATCTGTCTGCATTGTGGCATTCTCATTAAATCTATCCTTCCAAGGTATTCTCTTTGTTAAGTCTTCCTCTGAGAATGCCATCCTTGTCTCTCAAATCTCGAGTCTCCATCGCAGATAATCCCTGTCTCTCAAATGAGAGCCGCTGTTGCAGATAAGGGTTTGGATGAGCTCGCCACAAGATCGCCTCACTATATCTGATCTCTTCATTAATAAGTGTTCATGGGTTTAACAATTTGTTAAAGTTGAGGAACCTTGCTTTAGACTCACTCTTGATAATTCATAGTTGAAAGGAAATGCTTATAATTGCAGAGAAGCTTATCTTTTTAGTTATTTTTTCAATTGTATATGTGCTTAGATTGGAGGCTGAGCAATTGCCATTATGTTTCATAAGACAAATAATTGTTTTTGGCAATTAGAGGAAACATTGAAGCAAACTTGTAATAGAGGAAAAGAAAAGAGTAAAAGCTGCCAGTCAATTACTGGGATAGTGATAATGGTGCTTGTCAGCCGTTTGAATAAGCTAATGGTGGCTTAAAAAACCCACTAATCTTAAGCAATTTGACTTCAAGTTGACAAATAGATAATCTTCACACAATTTCATTTCCAAATGAAGTTTTGTGCCCTTAGTTTAACTGACAATTTCTCAAATGGTATGACCATTCTATCGGAGGGAAAAATTCACTATCCTCTCTATTACTCAAGAAATTTGGAAATTCTATTAGCTGAATGATTTTCTGCTTAGAAATTTCAGTGTTAAGGGAGTTCGTAAGGAGTTTCAATGACAATACTAGATGAGAAGGAACATATAATTCTTGTACATATAATTCTTGGGGCAGAACACCACCCTTCTTTCTCTATAGTGAAGGTGGAGAGTAGAACATTTTAACACTTAGTTTCAGTTTCAGCCACGGTTAACACAAAAAATGTTCCTTTTCCAGTTTTAGTTTCAAAATTTGACTATCACCATAAAGAAATTTCCCAAAAAAAAAGTTTTAGTTTCAGTTGAAAGTTCCAATTGATACCCCCACCCACAGAACAAGGACAATTCAAATTAGTCTCAGTACAAAATCCTTCCACAATACAACATTAAGCATAAGGAAACACAGATGCTTGCATTCACAAGCAAGTTAGGGGCTTCTACTCGCCCAATAACTTCCCTTTTACATCCGATGTTGAGTTTTGAATTATTATACCATGTTCTCTAAATCAGTCCAATAAGACATCAACGTATCACCCAACTTCTTCAATGGCCTTGTCTTCTCTCATGTCTCATCGTCTTTCCAACGAGTAGCATAGCAAACATTTATTGTAGGTAGGCTTAGCTGAGAGAGGACGAGATGACAGGGAATCATAGACGTAGGATAACAGGGGATTTGGGGACAACCACAAAAAGAGAGGGAAATGGAATCATATGTTCACTGACGAACACCTTTCAGTTTTGGAAAGAGAAGGATGTCATTGAGAGCGGTCAACGCCCTTGAGAGGGATCCCAAGAGTTGCAAATAGATGAAATGCGAAAGAGTGGTGAGTGAACATGAGACACTCAATGCAAAGTGATGTAAAACCACCTGGATCGCAATCACCTTCAAATCACAACCAAAATTTAAATTGGGAACAAGATAAGATTTGGGTTTCCACCCCTTGCACGGGCTTCTCACACTAAACTCGAGAGCAGCAGAACTCAAGAATTTAACAAATAATTTGAGGAAAAGTTTTAATCATTCATTAGTTTGTTCCAACATAATAGTCTAGGGGGCCTTATATAGGCTTTACAAAAGAAGACTACTGGGAAATAACCGATGTGGTACTAAACGCCCACAAAGGAACACAAATAAAGCTAAAACACCAACTCAAATAAAGCTGAAACAAAACACTAAATCATCTAAATAAGCTAAGGCATGAAAAGATAAATGGGAACTGCGTGATGTCCTCATCAATTCCCTCGGGGTGGGAGGAACTCGACCCTGTCGAATGAGGACTCTCCTCACGAAGTATCTCAATTGGGCCAAGGTGGTGGTCGTGGCAGCAGCAAGGGTACATCATGTCGAGACCATGGTGGCGGAGGAGGAGCTAGTCTCCATGACAGATCGGTGGTGGAAGATAGCAGCACGATCAAGGAACAGAGAGTAGAGTGAAGTGCATCGTCCTGGCTGAAAGCGGAGCTGATACCAGGATCCCACGGGCTATCCAACTCGTAAGCAATGTGCGCAATCCTCTTCAGAGTCATTTTGAAATCTTCACGCCAAGCGTGCAACTTTCTCGTGGCCTCAGAGTGACTCGTAACCATCACCCTATCATCAACTGTAAATTCCTGCAAAATACTATATGGGTATGCAGCAAATTTGTAGGTGTTATTGCAAATTGCTATCAGCCTAGTGATATCATCAATATGTGCAACAGGCAGATGCAATGCAGTAGGTATTCTAAACATAACTCCGAACGATGGGAGAAGGAGAGATATACTATGCCTAGAGGGACACACATCTAACGATGGAGGTATACAGGACTCGGACACAAACTCTAAACAACCTGAGAAAGAAGTATTAGAAACCAGTTGCTGGACCTTGGCAAGAAATTCAGGTGACTCCCTAAAAGATGAATTGTTAGGAATGACCATAAAATTAGGTTCAACACAAGGAGACTCGAATGGCTGATTAGGCACAGTGGGTATATTAGGTTCAACTATCTCGTCCACGTCATCATTGGCACTATCAGAAGACATGTGAACTTCACCAATAATTTGTGTGACAGAATCAACTGCTATGTCTTCAATTATATTAATAGTTTTAGAAGAAACTTGGTCATCCTCAACAGTCTTCGAATCGTCAACTTCATCAGTGGGCACAATTCTAAGATGCTGACTCTCTGAGGGGCACTGATAATTATAATGTCCATAGCCCTCACATTTAGAACATCTGACCTTGGCATTGACTAGCGTTTTGAAAGTCAAGTCCAGTTTTAATGCAACATCAAAAGTATCTTCAACAGTGTCTAAGTCATAGGGGCCAGTAATCATAGCACGTTTTATTTTAGGCGTAAACCCTAAATAAACCTAGTTAGAGTCTCAGAAGGGTGCTCTCTCACTTCACTACGATGGGTTAAGTCCTTAAATATGGTAATGTACTCATGAACGGACATATGACCCTGATGGAGGTTGTGTAGCTGGTCTAAGTGGGAGTCCCTATAATGCTGATTAGTCATGATGACTCAAGCAAGCAAGCAGATGCAGTGAAGAGCCCTAAAGTCAATTAAACTAAATGTATGCACTAAATAAAAATTCCCTAAAGTTTAAGGCTTACATAAAAATGCATTCCTAAAATGATGAAAAGATGCAACCACTAGATCGAAGCAAATAGCACTTCTACCAACAAATTATAGCAATCCGTATAGTAGTTGCAAGTAATCAACAGTAATGAACTAGGTCAAGTTGTGATATCACCTGAGGTGGAGTCGTTCACGCCTGGGAAGGCGACCGTAGCTCAAACCTGAATGAGAATGCTGTAGGCGCGTAGTACTGGTCGTCACGAATCCACAGCCTCGAAAACGGGCCAATTCGGACTTGAAACGAGCCCTGAACGACCGTTTAAAGTGATGCTGCGATTCTGGATTGAGTCTGGACGAACTGGATCTGGGCTGAGTCAACTCAGTGGGTTAACTCGGTTGCTGACATCAGCAGTGACGTCACTTTAAGTGGATCGGGTTGGGTTCAAGTTATAATCACTCAACCCGTCTAAACCCGGACCCGCAACCCGCTATGAATTCTTTTAAAACCCAAACGGGTTTAAAATGGGATGGTTGGGTTTGGATCCGGCCCACCCAAGAGATTTGGACTCAAGCCCAGCCCAGTAAGCCTCTGGGTTGGGTTATAAAACAACAGGTTTGATTTAATTCTCACCCGACACCCAATTTCTCACTTCCTCCTTCGTTCGCGGGCGCAGCTAGGGCAGAACGGACGCGGCGACGGCGTCGGAGCGGTGGACGGATAGGTGGAGCTACCTGGTGAAGAAACTCCGGTGAGGGAGCTCCTGTGAGGACACGACAATGGTGGCGGTGCGACATGGGGAAGTACGACGTCAGGGACTGGCCCTGTTCCGATGAGGTCGAATCGAGCCTTCGGGAGGCCCGACGAGTCCAGGGAGAGGGCGACGTGGATCTACGAGCGCCGACGAGCCTGGGAGGAAGTCGACGGGGATCTGGGGCATCGACGATGTTGGGTGCGGCGTTGGAGATCTCCGGCGAAGGTCGGAACAATCCGGCGGGGCTTGGGTTTGCGGGATGGTGAGATCACGAGGGCGGGGACTTCTTCGGCGGCAAAATCCGACGGAGGAAGAGGCGGCGAGGGCGATGCTTCGCCGATCGGAGGCAAGGACAAGGTCGTGGACGTCGGTGGTGCAGATCGTCGGTGATGCTTGTCTCTGGGAGGAGAAATCGACAAGATTTGTTGACGTCGATGAGTCGCAGAGGCGAGGATGGCGAGATCAGGGCACAAATTTCTCGCGGCGAGGGGTGGTCGGCTGGTGCTGCTTCTGTTGATGAAGTGAGAGAGAAGATGAACAGTGATGTTGGCGGCGGAGGTCGGGGCGGGCGGATGTTGTTGGAGGTGTACCGGGGGACGTAATGGCGGTGGATCTGATGGAGGGGCAGCGGTGGGCTCCGCTGTTGTCGTCGGCGGAGGACTGTCGGCGGCAGAATTTGGTGCCGACTTGCAGAGTTCGGCGGCGGAGGCTTCCCGGTGATGATGGCGGAGTTTGGATCGGGCGGCGGAGCTCCGATCTGGTGTCGTCAAGGCCCAGCAGTTCCGACAGGTGCTTGGAGGTCGTCGGCGATGGAGATCGACTGCGTCGATGGACTCCGGAGGATGAGATCCACTGTTGTGGTGGATCTATGGGTTTGCGGCGATGTAGAAATCAGCCGACGGGTGGCTGTCGACGGCGGCAGGGGCGTGGCGGCGGAATTGAGGACGATGATGAACAGTGTAATTTGGAATTTATCAGGGAATTTCGATGAGAATCCTCACTGTATTTTTTTTAGTTTTTTTTTTTAGTTTAGTTTTTTTTTTTTGGATCTGGTATATAGATCTAGGGTTTTGGGAACTGGGAGAAAATTTGGAAAAAAAGAAAATTTGAAGGGGATTGAAAACCGGTGCTCTGATACCAAAATGATGTAAAACCATCTGGATCGCAATCACTTTCAAATCACAACCAAAATTTAAATTGGGAACAAGATAAGATTTGGGTTTCCACCCCTTGCACGGGCTTCTCACCCTAAACTCGAGAGTAGCAGAACTCAAGAATTTAACAAATAATTTGAGGAAAAGTTTTAATCATTCATTAGTTTGTTCCAACATAATAGTCTAGGGGGCCTTATATAGGCTTTACAAAAGAAGACTACTGGGAAATAACCGATGTGGTACTAAACGCCCACAAAGGAACACAAAATAAAGCTAAAATACCAACTCAAATAAAGCTGAAACAAAACACTAAATCATCTAAATAAGCTAAGGCATGAAAAGATAAATGGGAACTGCGTGATGTCCTCATCACAAAGTGCTTGATTTTCCTATCCTTTTCTCTTTTAAAAGTTAAGACGAATTCTAACCATTAGCTTACATCAAATGGTTAAGAATAACCATCTCATTTTTTAATATCCATCTCATCCTATCATTAACCTATATCCATATATATATATATGTGTGTGTGCCTATCTATCTACACACACATACTAGATATATCACATTATGCTAACACTTCATGTTTGTCCAAAATAGACAATTGTTAAATATCATATTATACTAGCATAAGACTGTTGGAAACCTAACAAAGTCGGGAAGTATAGTTTCCTATTCCTATTTATATTTATCTCTACGTCCATATCTATGGCTTTGTTTATATCTATGTCCACGTCAATGTCATAACTATTTATCTATCTATCTACTTTCTACAGAGAGAGGGAGGGATGGTGGGATATCATTATGTTTCCATTTTTTATCCAATTATAGAAATTAGTTAAATGTAATATTGTACCAACACAGTGTTGTGGAAATCTATAAGAGGGTTGGATAATTGTTTCATAAGTTTCTGTAGCCTACAAATTTGTGTCAACTAAGCAGACGATAATGTTGGATTCTATCACGAAATTTACTTGTGGAAAACATGCAAATATACAAAATGACTCATCAATCTTGAATTATTGTAAAGAAGACTACATTGGCAACAAGAACAAAGGCCTTGCCCACTTTCAGAAGTGAGCATAACTGGCACAAGCACCGCAATCTAGAAATAGTTTGCAATTACTATTTTCAATTATTTTCTGCAAAAGCTATTATTGTTAGATTTAATTTTCTAACTTGTTAGTATTGGGTATGTAGGTATCGGAGCATTATTGAAAGAGTTCTTAAAGCGAGACTTGTATATGGAAGCCCCAACATGAATCGTGCTGTTAGTTTTGAGTACATGAACAGGCAGTTGGTGTGGAATGAGTTTTCGGTAAATATTCTCCTTTGAACTTACTTGGTACTCTTTGGTGAATAATTTTGTTAAATTTGCATGCTTATGAATTTAGCAGTAAGAAAGTGAAGTAATCACATGAACTTAGGTTATCATTTTTTTAGTACTTGAATGTTTTCATTTTGATTACATGGACATTCATCGAAGCAGTATGAACTAAATATTTAGATTAGTGATACATCTTGTCGTATAGTGTTTTGATTCTATGTTTCTTAATGTAATGGAAAAAATGTATGCTATGTTATATGCTAATACTTTAGTTTTGCATCAACCCAAAAATTTCCACAACTAGTACCAAACACAATCTATAGTTACATTACACCCATTACACCTTTATTCCAGGCATTTTGTTTGTTTTCATAATACAAAAATATGCATGATATGCCTAGAAAATAGAGTTGGCTCCTTTGTGAAGGATTCGGAAGTAAATCCTTCCCATTCAAATAAAGTGGTAGCAAAAAAGAAAGTGTAGCTTCACTCTGTTCAAGTTGATCAAAATTTAAAGTGCCTAGAAACAAAAAATTAAGTGGGTTAAAATTTTTTTTATCATGTGCAACATCAAATAGGCATAATATGAACAGTTAAAAATAGCAAGTTATTTTGTTTAACTTTATCTGGAATGTTTGATACCCATAAAAGTTAGTGAGTAAGGGTTTTTGTGTTTAGATCAGTGTTTTAAATAGCGCTAGGCGGGTCAGTGTTTTTAGTAATAAAAGTAGCACTTAGTTTGGGCGCTTATACCCCTGGTCAATCAGCTGAAGACAGACTCTGCTGAGGCAGCCACCTAAGCTGCTTTTTAGATACTGGTTTATATTATGATCAAATACTTTCATTAAAGTTTACATGACTCAAAGCATAGATCTAAGCAACATGTTATTTCGACTGTCCATTTTGTGTTACTTGGTGCATAGACAACAAAACTTATATTCACTTGATTTTTGTTTTTTAAGCACTCTACATAATGTAGATCAACTTTAACGGAGTGGATTTTCCATTTAAAGTTCCTATGTTTGAATTTAAATGAGAAAGATTTTGCTCCAAATTCTTCTGAAAGCAGCCAAGTCTACCTCATATTGTCACCTTGTTCTTGTAAAAACTTCAAGTTTAAGGAGTTTTATTTTCTATACATTTCAAGTTTAACTAGATTTATGAGTAATGAGCCATATTTGAGACAAAGTACATCGAACAGCTAAATGATGTAATGAAATAAACTCGTAATGACTGGTACACATTTTCTTAAAGAAAAACTTGTCCCATAATACTCCTTGCTATATGCAATCTGTATGCGGTGTACGAGTGAATATAAGATAGAGACCAGGAGATTGTGATATCAAGGGAACCTCTTACAGCTCTAAGTATAATATGACATGGTAGCATACAACACATGATACTTTGAACAAGCTTTTATCCGCAGTGCACTAACATCACAGGGTAATTTGAAAGTTGGGATTTTTGGGTTTGGTATTTGAAAGTTGGGTTTTTCTTAGGGTCAGAATTTAAGAGATATTATTGTTTATGTGCGAGTTTTGGCTCTGTTCAGAGGTTGTTTGGGTTTTTGTTGGTGGTTTTAGGAAAGAGGGAAGGAATAGAAAGAGGGAGAAGGGGGAAAAGCTGGAGGAAAAGACCAATAGATACTTCTTGAATTCGCACCCAATCAATCTAGGAATCTCTCGATTGGATTTTTTTTGGTCTTCACATCAATTTTGCCAAACACAGAAGAAAAAGTTTCCTTCTTCATAAAATTATATATTGCATCTCGTAGTCTATAAATCTTTGTTAGGTATGCAACACTTGGAGGAGAAGAAAACGGCTCAAGCAGTTCCTAAAACCCGAGTGGTCAATTAAACATGATAAATAAATATATCCCACCTTTTCATTATTGCTTAATCCCAGTCCTTATAATTGTTTGAAAATCAAACTAGATGCTGATGGCAACTTAAAAAACTCTTGAAGGAAGTCCCTTCTGAAATTTTAATTTGCAAAAGGATTTCAAAGTTAAGTAGAACATCAATTTAGTCTTTTGAGCAGAAAAGATGCTGATATGTAACTACATTGCATGCTTTTGGTTAGGATGGCCTTCTGATTGAAATTTGGCCAACTTCCTTAACAATCTCCTTTTGTTCCAAGTCACTTTCAAGGGACATGGGTCCTACCCCTTGTAGCACGAGCCCGCTTAAAAGCAAGGTCCACAGCCCAAGTAGAAACCTAAATTCTGCAAAATGACTGATGAAAACTGCAAACTAAAAGAAATTATTCCACTTGGACTATAGCATCTAACCTAATTCAATGTGCTTGCAAAGTCAACTAAACAAAGCTCACTAGTGGTTGGTGGGGAGAGAAAAAATCTTCCCTCTCCTGAGCTCGAAGATGTAAGAATGCAGGATTGAAGTTATTATCAGATGGATTTTGCATGCATAAAAGAGTATATGCATTTTGCAAAGTTAACTGAAAAATAAATCATGCTATAGATGAGCTCAAGTATGCATGAAGTGAAATGGACAAATAATAAAGAAATAAATTGTCACGCCCCGCTTCCCAAAATACGTGGAAATGGAGTCGCGACGAGAGTCGGCGACGTATATACGCGAGGAAAATACCCCACGTATACACGCTAAACCTAAATTAACCTGAACCAGCTATAAATCTAAACCATAATAATCAATGATCACTGCAATAATACATATAAAGGCTACACATGATCTGAAATGAAATAAGGAATGGAATAGAAGCCAAGTGTGATATACATGAATCAAAAATAATAACAGGAATAAAGAAAGGAAAGAATACCGGAATCAAAAGAAAGAGCATCCAGTTCCTCGCAAGGCGTACAGTCACATCGAACACCTGCACAATAGAAACAAGCGTCCAATATCTGAATGTGCAAATCCAGGGTCGTCAGAAAGCGACCTGGTGAGTGTGTGTAAAAGGAGAGCTCGTGCATATAAACAGTGTGCATAAACTAATAAAAAGAATAACTGCAGACATAAGATAACTAAATCACATGATAAACAAGCCACTGAATAACAATAACATGAATAAGCGTGCAGAAGAGGCAAGTAAAACAACTGTAACAACCAACTGATGTCTAAATGTGTGACCTAACATATGTCACTAGTCTGGTATATAATCTGGTCATACTTACAAACATATGTTTATCATAGTATACCTATGCACAGTCAGGTGATATAGTCAGTCACAATATGCTATAAACAATTTATAATCATTTATTATGTCAGCGAACACCAATTGTCACATGCAGTAGACGCATCCCATACTACGCCTACTACACGTGTCAATCAGGGTCCTAAGTTATTGAAACTGATTGGTTGGAGACATTGTCCACGCTTTAGGTGGGTCCCGTACATACCCGGGACCACGGCCTCAGTTTTCTGGCGCTGAACCAGGCCGTACCGCTAGGTACTCAGTAACAGTAACAGTAATCTCACTGTATGAACAGTGGAACAGTAATAGTACAGATGTGATGTCAGTCATCCCCTAGGAACCCTGCAGTGGAACCCTCAGTCGGCTGCGCAACCTGTATCCTAGGTCCACCCAAAATACAGACGCTGTTGTAGGCTGTCTAAAAATCATTAAAGACAAGTCATCAAAAGCAGAGTCCCAAATTCCAGACGCAGGGCTAGTCTCAGCCAGCACAGCCGCACCAAGGCGCGAGGGTCGAAACCCGCGTCTCAGCCGCACCAAGGCGCGAGGGTCGAAACCCGCGTCTCAGCAGCTCCAAGGCGCGTGGATCGAAACCGCCTCAGTTGTAACCGTCCCGGTTATAGGGTCAATCACGGCCCACATAACGGGAAAAGTTAACCCCCATTATGGAGTGTTTTTAGGAGGCACGTACGCCCCTGAAACCTCTGTAAATAGCCCCGTTGCTATGAAGAAGGGGTCGGATTTTTCTAAGAGAACTCTGAGAGAAAAGAGCTTGACTTAGAGCTTCTGGAGAGGAGGAAAGAGAGTCCAACCTTTCAAACAACTTGCTGCGTACAAGTTAGTCTTTGCCTACAATCTCTTTGAGATTTCTGGCCGACAGAGCTGCGTTACTCCGTCCGCCATCCGAAGAGAAGATCCCCAAAAGTTTTCGACGTTCACCCGGTCAACGGAAAACAAGATTCACTTTCCATCGCCACCTGAAGAACCCAGCACTAAACAAAGGGGGATTCAAGACTCAACATCTCCCCTCCCTTGTAGTCGGAGCAGTAGTCCGTTGTAATCTTTCAACTGATTCAAGGAAATTTTACACCGAACGTCTCTTCTCCGTACCAAACAAGAGATGGCGACTCCGCTGGGGACTTTCGTTACTGACGAACAAGTTGTGGCGCAAGGTGACGTCCTCTACAAGGGGAGAATGGTCGAATCGCTCGTTGTAGAATTCGACCAGGCAAAATATGAAGAGTTCCTCTCTTCCGGCTCCAAGAGCCCAAAGGCCCTCGTCTACCGCAGGGTCTCTACGGGGCCTTACCCCGAAACCCGCTCTGAGCCTCTCTCGGAGATAGCTCCGGTAAAGAAGGTCGTGGCCAATCACGCCAGGCGTAGCACCCGCGCCAACGTCTCTCAGGAGACCCGCGTGGTCAGCCTTCCTGGTGTCCAATCAGTCCATCCTCTTCCTCAGCACCAGGTCGTCGTTGGTTTCTCTCAACCCCCACGACGCAACCGGAACGCTGAACGCCGACAGAGGAGGCGTACGCGTCAACTGCAAGTTGGTACAACTAATCGTCCAACTGAGGCAGGACGCAAAGTTCAAACCGGCGTCTCTGCTACGCCACATCCGGCACGCGAAATCCGCTTTTGGCAACCCAAACGTGAGGTTCACCAAGTTGGCCCCTCTGAAGCCCCACTCTCCAGACGCCAAGGCGAAGCTTGCGCGCCTCGTCGAGTACAAGAGGCACGCTCCTCTAGGCATGGGGCCCAGCTGCCCTGCATCTCTCAAGCGCTTCTGCCCCGACGCAACAATCAGCAACGCGATAGCCGCGTCTCTTCTCAGCAGAGACGCCAGACGCGCGTCCTGAGGCTCAGCAGAGACGCCAGACGCGCGTCCTGAGGCCACGACGTGAGAACCACGTCTCTGAACCCCGCGTCCTAGCTGTACAGAGCAAGGATGCCTCCTGCCCTCGACATTGCGAGGCTAATCTCTTTGATCCTCCTCCCACGGATCTGAGAGATTATTTGACAAAGAAAAGAAGTGCTAATCAGATCACTTCGTCATGTTGCTGCCAACGGCTTATCACGATGCTTTCTGAGTGCCGTTGCAATTCAGGTGCAAACCAACAGTCTTTAGTTAGACAGCTGACCCTGATTCCCCGATCAGCTAAGAGAAGTCGCTCCCACAGGAGGAGGATTTTCTCTGACACTGAATATCCCGAGCTCACTGCAAACATGGCAAGCAGAGCAGGGGAAAATAACTTGCAGTCAGCTCCGATGAGTCTGACGCCGAACCGGAAGGAGTGTACCGACACACTCGCACCCGGACCGGAGTGATTCCCTTGATTGACTACAATGCTCTAGCCCGGGGCATTGAGGTGAATGACTCACATTCTGCTATTGCAGAGTCGCAGGCTTCAAACTCTTCCATGGAGAAAGAGGCCTTCATATACATGACCAGCACTCCTGAGGAGACCGCCAGGCGCTTGGAGCAGCAAGCCCAGGTCCAGAAGGAACAACTCGAGATGATTCGTGCTCAGCAAGAATCTATCGACTCCCTCAAGAAGATGCTCGCACAGTTGCTTGAAGACAAGAGGAAGTCAACCAACAAAGCCTCCTCTAAGAAGTCTAAAGGCAAGCGAAAAGAGGGAGAAAGCTCATCTTCGGTACATATAGAGGAGAAGGAGCAGTCTACTTCTGATTCGTCTAAATCCTCATCGCAGGAAAAGGACGACCAAGACGAGGGAAAAGTTCATTCTAAAAGAATGAATCTGTTGGAGCAACGTCTTGAGGCCCTTACCAACCAGAAAGGCCTCCAGGAGGCAGGAGTGGTCCGGCCATATCCGCCCGAGTGGGACCTGGTTCCATACCCGCCCAAGTTCAAGGCTCCAACCCTTCAAGCATTTGATGGGAAAGGTTCACCGAACCAACATATCTATTACTTTAAATCCCAAACAGGGAATGTGGTAGATAATGATGCCATTCTGGCACGCTTGTTCATCGGCACCCTAAAAGGGCTTGCCTTTGAATGGTTCATGAAGCTTCCAAAGGGCTCCATCAAGAATTGGGGCGACTTGGAGAAACTCTTTCTAACGCACTTCTTTGAAGATGACTCGGAGGTCAACATGCCTACCCTTTTAGCCACCAAGCAGCGAAAGGGAGAGTCCGTTAAGTCTTTCGTAGAAAGATTTCGAAACGTAGCACCCCGATGTCCAAGCGGTATGACCCAGGTCACCCTGGTGGAAACATGCCGCCACAATCTCCAAACTTCGCTCCTTGCCCAAATAGGAGTTGCCGAAAGCCGCACCTGGAAACAGTTGATCCAACAGGGTGAACAGGCTGAAGAAATCGTCGCCCGGGTCAAGGCAGAAGAAAACAAACCCAGACCTGAGAGGTCATCGAGGCGTGCGCCAGACACATCCCTCCAAGCCAAATGGCAGGACAACTTGGCGACAGAAACCAAATCTTCTGTCAAACCTCAACCGGTTAAAGGAAGTGGCTCTTCAAGCCAACCACGTGCCAACAAGCAGTATTCCTTCAAGGATGAACATGTCGACTCGCTCTTCAAACTACTCAACAAGAGCAACCGACTGAAACTTCCTGAAGCTAGGCGCCCTGAAGAAGTCGGTAAAACCGATAATCCCAACTACTGCATGTATCACAGGATGTTGGGACACCCCACCAAGAGCTGTTATGTCTTCAAGGACATCCTTCAGGCTCTGATTGACGCAGAGGTATTAAAACTCCGTCCAGAGCAGAAGGTGGCGGCCAATATGACGTCATTCCTCCAGTTTGGAAGGCAACCTCCAACACCCTCTGGAGTAGTCCCTATCCCAAGAGGAGAGTTGAGAATGGTCAACACAGACCCTTACCAACAACAGGAGAAGGGCCTGGTACCCGTTTCCACACCCCAAGGAGAAATCATGTGGGTTCATCCTGACCTTGTGGATGGCCAGCAATGGACCACTGTGACCAGCAGGAAGTCCAAAGGCAAAGCTAAACCTTCGTCTTGTAATGTGGTATGCGCCTCTTCTCGAGAAGCGGAAACTGATGTTCCTTCGTTGACTGATTCAGAAAAGGAGACAATAGTTCTGGCCACAGAACCCAATCAACTTGTGGTGGAAACCCGTTCAGGACAGTCATATTTGAAAAAGTATGACGAAATGGCGGTAACTCTTCCAAGACCCGCTGCAGAGTCAGCCAAGCCCTCCACAAAGCAACCTGTGGAGAAACAGAAAGAACCTCGGTTTTCTTGGGAAGCATGGGGTATGATCTAACAAGCGGACCAGGGTTGAATTTCGGTAAAGGAAGGAGAACGCTACTTCGATCTTTTGTGCCGAAAGGGAAAACCCCTGATTATTATCATCGGACTCGCAGGGGGTTGGGCTATATATCAACTCCAGCTCCATCAAACTCTGACTCTGAAGAGTCATTATGTCATGATTACTCATCAGGCACGTCATCATGAGAGTCCGATGTTAGTGTCGGCAACATCTTCAGAGAACTTTCAGTGAACATGGTTTCAACAAGCCATCTGGAAGATGGAGATGAAGAAATGATCCAATCCGATACAGATCCTTGGATCAAACACTTAAACAATCTTTGGGACACTCGCTTTGAACAACGCGAGCCACCTACAGAAGATAAGGTTGTCCAGATCAATCTAGGAGATGAGGCTAATCCTAAGCCCATCTTCATAAGCGAAGGCCTATCATCTTCTGAGAAAAAGGATCTAATATCTCTTGTACAGGAATACATAGATGTCTTCGCCTGGAATTATGAGGATATGCCTGGACTTTATCCGCAAGTGGCTATGCATCGCCTCAACATTAATACGGACGTAAAGCCTATCAAACAACAACAGCGCCGGTTCCGTCCAGAAGTAATGGAGGCAATTCAATCAGAAGTCAGAAAGCTTATAGACTCTGGCTTCATTAGGGAAGAACAACATCCCGACTGGGTGGCCAACATCGTCCCCGTTGCTAAAATGAATGGAAAGATCCGGATCTCCATTGATTTTCGTGATTTAAATGAGGCTTGTCCCAAAGACGAATTCCCACTGCCAATCACAGATGTTATGATTGACAACACATGTGGATTCGAGCGAATGTCCTTCATGGATGGATTCTCAGGATATAATCAAATTAAAATGTATCCTGACGACGAGAAACATACCTCTTTCAGGACACCACTGGGGTATACTGCTACACCGTCATGCCCTTCGGACTAAAGAATGCGGGGGCGACATATCAAAGGGCCATGAATGCCATTTTTTACAAGCACATGCGCAAAACGGTGGAATGCTATGTGGACGACATCGCGGTGAAAAGCCGCGCTAAAGGGGATCATATAACTGATCTAAAGGTCGTCTTTGACATCATGCGGGCCCATCAATTGAAGATGAACCCCACCAAGTCCTTCCTGGGGGTAGCCAGTGGAAAATTCCTAGGGTTTGTAGTAACCTCTACGGGGATTCATGTGGACCCAGAAAAGGTTCGCGCTATCCAGGAGATGCAACCTCCGAGAAACCTCAAGGAGCTCAGGGGATTGCAAGGACGATTGGCGTACATCCGAAGGTTTATCTCAAATCTCTCCGGAAGATGCCAACCTTTTTCCAAATTAATGAAGAAAGGTGTTTCGTTCATTTGGGACAGCGCTTGCCAGCAAGCATTTGAGGAAATTAAATAGTACCTCACACAACCGCCAGTCCTTGCAGCTCCGGTGTCTGGAAAACCTTTCCTGGTATACGTCCGAGCAATGGATCATTCTTTAGGGGCTCTACTAGCTCAGAATGATGATCAAGGACGAGAGCAAGCAATCTACTATTTGAGTAGAACAATGATCGGAGCCGAACATCGGTACAACCCGATCGAGAAAGAGTGTTTGGCATTGGTGTTTGCTATTCAGAAAATGCGACACCATTTGATAGGCCAAACAATAAACGTCATCTCAAAAGTCAACCCCTTGAGGTTACTTATGACAAAGCCTTCATCATTGAACGGCCGGCTGGCAAAATGGGCCATATTGCTATCCCAATATGAAATGTACTTTTTACCACAAAAAGCCGTGAAGGGTCAAGCGGTGGCGGATTTCTGGCTGAGCATCCAGATCCGAGGGCAGCCCAACTTTACGAAGATCTCCCAGATGAGGTCGCTGAAGCCTGCCAGACCCAGACATCCTTCGAAAGGCAGGTATGACAACTTTTCTTTGATGGTGCGTCGAGAACAAGCCTAAAAGGACACATAGTGGCAGGAGTAGGAGTAGTACTCGTCTCCCCACAGAACTATGTGATTCCTCGAGCTGTCTCATTAACCGAGCCGTGTTCCAATAATGTGGCGGAGTACAATGCTCTTTTGATTGGGATGCAACTCGCCGATGATATTGGCGTTAAAAATCTCGAGGCATATGGTGACTCCAAACTCATCGTTAGCCAGGGTCGCGGGGAGTACGAAGTCAGACATGAAGACCTAGTACTCTATTACAACGCAACTGTCCACATGGCTGGGAAGTTTACAAACTTCTACATCGACCATGTACCACACAAGCAAAATGCGCATGCAGATGCACTGGCATCCCTCGCTGCCTCTTTAGCTCTACCGGCTGGAACAGTGGAGAAGATATTTGTCCACAGCCACGACCTGTATTGCCCGAGAATTGTTCCTGAGGACTACCAGGAGCCAACAGGAGATTCTCAAAATAAAGAAGCGCTGGAATTGTCAATCGGTCCAGAGCCTAGAGACTGGCGATTCCCCTACATTGATTATGTCCTGTATGGCATCTTGCCTGAGGACACCAAAGAAGCGGCTGCCATTCGAAGGAAAGCCCCTAAATTCTACTATAATGCGATTACGCGAACATTGTATCGTCGATCGCACGACGGGATCTTGCTCCGCTGCCTTTCACCAAAAGAGGCACAGGAAATATTGAAAGAAGCCCATGACGGTATGTGTGGAGCCCATCAACCTGGCCCAAAACTTGCATACCGACTCCAAAGGCTGGGATATTATTGGCCTAAGATGATCGCTGATGCCATCAATTATGCCAAAATATGTCACGCCTGCCAGGTGCATGGCGATTTCATCCATCAAGCACCAGGTTACCTTCACTCCACGGCTTCTACTTGGCCATTTGAAATGTGGGGGATGGATGTAGTTGGCCGTATCAGCCCTCCATCATCAAAAGGACATCGGTTTATTTTGGCCATAACCGATTACTTCTCCAAATGGGCTGAGGCCATTCCCTTGAAGGAGGTAAAGTCATCAGACGTGATCAAATTCGTCAAACATCATGTCATTTACCGTTTTGGTGTACTTCGGCGAATCGTCCACGACAATGGACCCCAGTTTATCAGTCAGGCTTTCCAAAGGTTCTGCGCCAAGTTCAGAATCCAGAGTGTGTCCTCAACGGCATACTACCCCGCCGCTAATGGTCTCGCAGAAGCTTTCAACAAGACCATTGGCAAGCTTCTCAAGAAATTCGAAAAGTCAACGTGACTGGGACGACAAGCTGGGTAAATGCTTATGGGCTTATCGCACAACTGTTCGAACCCCAACTAAAGCTACACCATTTTCTTTGGTATACGGGTGTGAAGCAGTGCTTCCACTAGAAATCCAAATTCCATCTCTACGCGTCGCCCTGACAGCAGAGATGACAAATGAGAAGCATAGACAGCGACTCCAAGAATTGGAAGCCTTAGATGACAAACGTCTGCAGGCCTAACAACAAATCGAGCTTTACCGAGCCTGGATTACCAGAGCCTTCAACAAGAAAGTTAAAGTGCGAACTTTCAAGAAAGGAGATCTTGTCTTAGCCGTCAGAAGACCTATGGTAATGACACATAAGACAAAAGGGAAATTCCAGTCTAAATGGGAAGGACCATTTGTAGTAGAGTCAGTCTACTCAAATGGATCATATAGCCTCATAACCTCAAATGGCGATACACTCATGATGCCGATCAATGGCAGATTCTTGAAGAAGTACTATCCTTAATAGTACTCCTCCACTGATCAAGTTAAAAGTACACCTCTGATCAAAATAAGAAGAGCTTCTTCATTAACATCCGACGCCTCCGACGGCTAAGGATAGAGGAAAATGTTGGCTTCTAAGCCCAACATAATGGTAAAGGCACTTCAAATCCGTTGATAGCTGAGGATTTGCTAAAAATCCTAAGTGGATGTAATTCCACCCTCTCCTCCAAAATCCCTTACCAATTCTCATACACAGAATGGTAGGTCTACAAAATACAGTCATTGCTAAGTTAACACTATACCTCTGGTAATGAAAATTTTCAATACTCCCTATCGAGTACAAATTTTACTTGTCAACTCTATACGAAATAGCAAATCTTCAAATTCGCAAAGTTAATACTATACCTCTGGCACTTCAAACTTCACTTGTCAATTCTCATCAATAGAATGACAGGTCCTCAAATTGCTCATATCGCAAGTCCACTACTGTCAAGTTAATATCACACCTCTGACAATATACTGTTAAGTTAACATTACACTTCTAACAGTAATCAAGTTGCTGCCAAGTTCAATATTAAACCTCTGACAGTCACCTTCCTTCAGACTTCTATGTCAAGGCTGAAATGAACGATGCTAAGTTAACACTACACCTCTAGCATCCAGGTCATTGCTAAGTTCAACAAAACACTTAAGGCCATGACTTTCCCTCGGACTTCCTTGTTAAAGTCGAGATGACCAATGCCAAGTTCAAAATTACACCTTTAGCATTATCCTCACTGTCAAGTTAAACATCACACCTATGACAGTGACACTTTTAGTTTTCCCAAATGAAAGCTGAAATGCTTCTGAGTCAAGTTAATATCACACCTCTGACTCACATTCTTGTCAAGTTAACATCACACTTCTGACAAGACAACTTTCAACCCGTTAAGTTAATATCACACCTCTAACAGTAAAAACTTTCCTAGATCCCCCGCGAATCTAGCCTCACTTGTTATTCTCGTCAACAGAATAACAAGTCCACTTAAAAACATTGTTAGGTTAACATTACACCATTAACAGTGTTTTCATTAACTCCCCAGCTGATCTTAATCAAGTTAATCCAAACCTCTGATAAAAAATTCATCCTCCCTGGGGGTACAAATTCAGCTTGTCATTCTCCATTATAGATTGACAGGTCTACAAAAGTTATCTTATCTCTGTTAAGTTAATATCACACCTCTGACAGCATTATTGAGTTCCTGAAATAGGATCTCTCTCTACAAAATTTGACTCGTTAAGATTATCATCATAGTTTTGACAAGTCAAAGACTCTTCGCTTCTATTCGTCTGAAAAAAAAAGTTCAAGACAATAGGAGGAAACAAAAAGAAAAGTGTCACTTTTATTTATATCCAGGCATATGAAAGTGATACAAAACGCTCTCTTATACAATAAGATTGTGTGTTACAATAAAGGAGTATAAAGAAGTCCCTTTCTCTCTCAAAGGTTGCACTCACTCCTCGAAGCTGCTCACAATTCCAAGTACTAGATGTTTGGAAAGGCGCCAAAGTAGAATTGAACACTGCGGCGACGATCGGGAACTGGTTGCATCACGATGCATGATGTAAACATTGAAGAAGCCTCTGGTTAACCGAGAACAATGGTGTTTCTTGATGTAGAAAGGCAGCAGAATCTTCTGATTCCACCTGACCATCCGAAGTGGAGTATGATCCTTCGTTGATGAACATCTCTACCACCAGAAAGTCATCCAATGAGCATAGAGCTTTCCTCGATGTCACTTCTGGGGTAAAAGGAGGTTTTGAGACCTCACAAGGGATGCCCTCTTTTCGGTGACCTGCAGGAGGACCATACCCACCACTATATCCATCACTACCCCCGCACGCCAAAAAGAGGATGTCCCCTCAATACAACAGGACACGTGGCAACATACTCATGGCACGGAT
Source organism: Agave tequilana (assembly GCA_038442645.1). NCBI lineage: Eukaryota > Viridiplantae > Streptophyta > Magnoliopsida > Asparagales > Asparagaceae > Agave > Agave tequilana. The sequence continues at coordinate 47,953 of JAVJIF010030240.1, forward strand.
TCGCATCCAACAGTCGCGTCTTCATCCCAAGAGACGCGTCCCTTCGATGGACGCACCTGTTCGACCCGACCAAAGTCGCGTCTACCTCATGGAGTAACAGTCGCGTTGTCATCCCAAAAGCAGTATCACCCCTGCGTCCACGGAACTGGCGTGTAGTCCTTACTTCTGCAATTCAGTTCAAAAGTACACTGGCACCAGCAGACGACTTCCCACCTCTGGTTTAAAGTACACCAACGACAAACTCAAAGCACTGGGAGAGTTTAGACTGTGTATCTAGACGCTCACTACGATCATTTCTGGCGGCTTCAAAGGGTTCCACAGTACACTCACGAAGACCATAGTCCAGACAAGATCAAGCTCAGAGCACTGTCAGTCCAACCACGAGAAGGGCGAATTCAGCTAGAGTCCAAAGTATTTTGAAATCCGTCCCAGCTAACTGCGGAATATCGAAAACTTTGGAGGGGGTTCTGTAGGCTGTCTAAAAATCATTAAAGACAAGTCATCAAAAGCAGAGTCCCAAATTCTAGACGCCGGGCTAGTCTCAGCCAGCACTGCCACACCAAGGCGCGAGGGTCGAAACCCGCGCCTCAGCAGCACCAAGGCGCAAGGGTCGAAACCCGCGCCTCAGCCGCACCAAGGCGCGAGGGTCGAAACCCGCGTCTCAGCAGCACCAAGGCGCGAGGGTCGAAACCAGCGCCTCAGTTATAACCGTCCCGATTATAGGGTCAATCACGGCCCACATAACAGGGAAAGTTAACCCCCATTATGGAGTGTTTTTAGGAGGCACGTATGCCCCTGAAACCTCTATAAATAGCCCCGTTGCTATGAAGAAGGGGTCGGATTTTTCTAAGAGAAGAACTCAGAGAAAAGAGCTTGACTTAGAGCTTCTGGAGAGGAGGAAAGAGAGTCCAACCCTTCAAACAACTTGCTGCGTACAAGTTAGTCTTTGCCTACAATCTCTTTGAAATTTCTGGCCGACAGAGCTGCGTTACTCCGTCCGCCATCCGAAGAGAAGATCCCCAAAAGTTTTCGACGTTCACCCGGTCAATGGAAAACAAGATTCACTTTCCATCGCCACCTGAAGAACCCAGCACTAAACAAAGGGGGATTCAAGACTCAACATCTCCCCTCCCTTGTAGTCGGAGCAGTAGTCCGTTGTAATCTTTCAACTGATTCAAGGAAATTTTACACCGAACGTCTCTTCTCCGTACCAAACAGCTGTCTCCTCCATCAATTTCCCCAATCCCGGTGTAAGTTGTTCAATTACTTTATTATTAATTCAGTAAAAAAACAATCAATACTCATGTTACTTATAACACTGGGACAATGCGGTGACAGTAACGATAACAGTACAGTAACAGTCAATCAGCAGTCGTATACACGGTGAACAATATCAGTAACAGTGAACAGTAACAGTAACCGTGTATATGATGAACAATGGGACTGTACAGGGTGTTACGGTCAAACAATCTTTTCCCAGTAACTTTCAGTAACATGAATAACACAGTAACAGTCTAGACACCTCTAGTCAATATATACAATCTAATATATATAACCATCCCAAAATCTCATACTTGTACTGAATACAATACTAATGAATCTGCCAGCTCATAATTTCAATAGTCATCATGAACATCGAGTATCAATCCACATCACTAATCTGGTACAATAAACCACCGTCTCAATATATCAATAATCAGTGATCAGTTCTCTCACCCTATCGGTCAACTCTGATCCTCAAGTCATCGATATATTCACATCTCAATAACTGAAATAATCAATGTTCTGACACACCTATTCAGATCTCCCCACTCTAGTCTGATCAAAGTCATCATACACTCTTACTTCTATCAAGGTCAAACATATGGTCCCAAAACTAGGTAACATATCAGATATATATCTAAGATCTATCAAGTTAGGTCAATTCAATCAATATCTATTCCTCAGAATCATATTCATCCATCTATAGCTAAGACCATAACTAAAGGATAAAGTCCTCAATCCATAGAAGTCTATCAGCAACAGTCAGATTAGAGTTAGTCGACTAGGGAGAAAGAGCAAGTCGACTAGGGTAGGGGTTAGTCGACTAACAAGTAGAATAAGTCGACTACAAGAAGTATAGGTCGACTAATAGGATGGGTAAGTCGACTAACAGATGTAATAGCCAGCAACAGAGAGTACATGACCTACAGGATGAACACCTAGTCGACTACAGCTATGGTAAGTCGACTAATATATGATATTAGTCGACTATAAGAAATGGCAAGTCGACTAGGGAGGTTATTAGTCGACTATAGGGAATTGGATAGTCGACTAGAGTCACGGTTCGAAATATCGGCCGAGTCAGATACGACTCGGAGGTCCGAGTCGACCGAAGATCGTCGAGTCGACCCGGATCGGGTCGACTCGGACCCGACTCGGTCAACTCGGCCGAGTCGGCGCCCGTGACGCCTTTAAAGGCGCTGAGGGGGAGAGAGATCAGATCTGATCTCTCTCTTTCTCTCTCGCGCTCGCCGTCCCCCCGCGTCGCCCTCGCCGTCCCCCTCGTCGCCGTCGCCCAGGTAATTCTCCCTCTCTCCCTCTCAGTCTCTCTCTCTCTCTCCCCTCTCCCTCTCTGTGTGCCTCTCTCTCCTTCTCTTTCTCCGTCTCTCTCTCCTGCAGGCTGCAGCGGCTCTCTCTTTCTCTCTCTCTCCCCGTCTCTCTCTCTCTGTCTCTCTCTCCCCCCCGTCTGTCTCTCTCTCCCCGTCTCTCTCTCTCCCCCCATCTCTCTCTGTCTCTGTCTCTCTCTTCTCCCGTCGGACTCTCTCCCTCTCCCTCTCAGTCTCTCTCTCCCCCCGTCTCTCTCTGTCGGACTCTCTCCCTCTTCCTCCCTCTCTCTCTCCCCCCTCTCCCTCTCTCTGTCTATCTCTGTCCCTCTCTCTCTATCTCTCTCTCCTCCTGTGTTTCCCCCTCTCTCTGTGTCCCTCTCTCTCCTCCTGTGTTTCCCTCTCTCCTCTGTCTCCGTCTCTCTGTTTCTCTCTCTCTCCCCCTCAGTTTAATTAATTTGCGTTTAATGTAATTTAATTTAGTTTAGTTTAGGTAAAGTTAATTTAAGTCAATTTAATTTAATAAAATTTTATAATTATAATTAAGTTAGGTAATTTAATAATTTTATTTGAGTTAGGTAATTAAGTTTGTGTAGGTTAATTATATTTTTCTACCGACGACGCATGTATTTATGCTTTCACGTTATGTTTTGAATGTTAGGTGATATGTTTTGAATATGTGTTGCGTGAATTTTGATGTTTACATTTTTTTATGATTTGTCATGATTTTTTCATAATTTTTTTGGCGTTCTATGTAGCGTTTTGCGCGTATCGTCCGAGTCCGATCCGAGTCGCCGAGACCGATCCGTCTCGGTGCCGGCCGAGTCGGCGGCCGAGACCGAGACTTTGAACCATGACTAGAGTTGGTTACAGTCGACAAACAGAAAGTCGACAACTATTCTAAAAGGAAACCTAGTCGACTATAGGGCAAGGGTAAGTCGACTAATAGGTATATTAGTCGACTAATATAATGGATAAGTCGACTAATGATCCTGCAAACCTGATAATGAATCATACCAACACACATATCTCCACATTCTCTTCAACTGTACACATGCTATACCCACGCACGCAGCACCCAAGCATATGGGTTTCTACATTACATCTATGCACACATATTAACTTATACACATATAATCAAGTAATACCCATAATCAAGTAATCCGTGCGCACTACACATTAATTTATATTACACATATAAACATATCTACGAACACTTAATTAATTAAAGAGAGAGAGACACTCACATCATGGGGGCACGGCGCGTTCGCCCTCGCCTACGGTGATCCAGGCGGTCCACGGAGAGCCGAAAAATGGTTCCCACACAAGCATATAAACTGTTTGTAGATTCTTATTGAGCCGCTGCAAGTCATCAGAAACTACTCCAATCAAAGAAGACACTGAAACCGGGCTGCTCTTTGTAGCAGCCTCCGAGGTCTGCAGTACACCCAAATCCGTTCCCGAACTCCGAACATTCACACTCTCTGCGTCATTGAGACCCGGCACCGAGCAGCTTCCCTGCGCTTAAAGCTCGGGCCCCTCCCTAACATCTTGCTGCTCCAATTTTGAAAGCACCCGCAAGAAACCAGATCCAAACCTCTCTGACTAGGATCCCCACACTTGCAGCAGCTCAGAGACATCATCATCCCAATGGCCCAACAACTCAAACCAAAGAAACCTCCTCAAAAGTCAAACCCATCAACAAATCTCTTCAAAAGCCAAGACCCAGATGGGAACCAGCACTCAAAACTGCACCTTTAACCTGTGCTGAGTAAATGCAATCGATCAAGGTCAAGTTGTATGCGGAAGACGACAACACCAGCCCATCTCCTGTTGCTTTTCATGTGCAACTCTGAGGTGAGAGAGCAACACTTAATTAATTACTGGCTCGGTGGAATCATCAAGCACCTAAGTTATGATTTGATCGAATGGCCATGAGAGAGTGGCCGCATTCGCCTCTCTTTTTCATTGCACAAAGGGATTTGGACAAGAATCATTGGGTAATTACAAAATTTCCCATCTCCAGATCCATGGTGATTACCGCGCCTTGATCTCGAGGAAGGGGTGGTTGCTGCGGTTGCCAAGGTGGGGAGTGCGCAAACTGGATGCCGGGGGAGGAGTCGCTGTGCGGATGGGCTCCGACAGGCCAGGGCCTGCGCGACGGAGAGGGCTCGGAGGATCTCCAGGGCGCGAGGAATGTTGGTGGGGCTGTGCTCCATGTCGACGATGACGTAGTCATAGCCGGCGAGGCCGGCAATCACAGCAAGGGTGGGGGAGTTGCCGCGCTGTCGTAGGAGGAGGTCTCACCATGGGGCGGCGGCGGCGGCTGCGGGCCTGGGAGGTGCGGCAGATGAGGAGGGGTCTTTGCGGCTGTGAGTTGAAGAGGGGATTATGAGTGGTGGTTGAGAAAATTGGGGATTTGTTAGGATTATGATTAGTTAGGATTTGATTAGGTGGTTAGAATTTGATAGTTTAGATTTGGATTTGGGTTGTTGGGATTAAGATACTGGGATAATGGGTTTCGGGTTGAAGGGTCACGGGTTTGAATCATGGGTATTCGGTATAAGTTGAGATAAAAGGGTAATGGGTATAATATTGATGGGTTTGGGTCTATGCAAATGGATAGGATTAGGAATCAAGGAAATAAGAAATGGGTATAGGCTAACGGGTCTAAGAACAAAAGGCGTATGAAAAAAATCAAGGAGAAAATAATAGTACAAACACAATAAATATTTAAAAAAAATAAAAATAAGAATACAGTATTATTAGATAGGGGATATTACATAAATAAACAGTAAAACATAGAAGAAAGAACTCACGTGTCTTAGCTGTTTAAAGTTTTAATAATTAAGTGCCGATGGCTGATTTCAGTCATGCTTGGCCATTGAGGAAATTTGTGACAGGACAGAGGAAGACAGGGAAATAGCAAAGTCTCAAACTGTTTACTTCTCTCTCTCTCTCTCTCTCTCTCTCTCTCTCTCTCTCTCTCTCACTTTTAACCTGTTATTTCTCTATCAGCTGCTACCTCTCTTTGTCTTGTGTACTTCATGGCTCTGTTCTTAAGCCCATTCATTCTCTATGTGCCCTACTTTTTCTCTTCTTCCTTGAGCCTGGTTCTGTCAATTTATAAATCTTTTGAATCTGATCATACAATCTCCTAGAGAATAATTGAAAGATTATTTGAAAATATTTTATTCAAATCAAGACTAAAGGATCACACTTGGAGATCCAGTTTGATAGAAAATCAGAAAAAAATTCATGTAAATGAGGGAAGAGGTTTGGATCAGTATGAAGATTGTTTGGCATCAGTTTTCAAAATTTGAGCCCATTTCCTTTTTTCAGCATCTGGTTTTGTGCTCTTGAATCAAGAAGATTTCATGCACATCTTTTATGTCTTTTTATCACTGATTGTGAAATGGTTGAAGAATATCCTAGATTCCATTAAACAAAACTAACATAAACCTAATTTTAGGGGGGAGAGATATCTGGCCATGCAAGGCTTTTGAGAAAGATGATGTTAACCACAAATCTGTCATGCACACCTTTTATGCACATCTTTCATGCATATCTTTTAAGTATTTTTTATGGAATTTGAAGTATGCATGAGATGTGGCAAGATTTGACATGAATATCAAAAATAGGGTTGGTAATGGGCCCGGGTTGGCCCAAGGCATGATGGGTCAACACAAAAGTTCGGGGTAATAGAATAGAACTCTGGGCCGTGCTTGGGCCGTAAAATTTATGACCCAGTTAATTTCAGGGCCCGACACGGCCCATTGAAGGCATGATTGAAGCTCCACTAGGCCGACACGATGAGCTGGCCTGATTTATAGTACTGTTCCCTTATCAACTAGTTAACTTATATCAAATCAATCTCAGACCTTAATGAAATCAGACCTTATAACTCGTATTCTCATCAGAGTCAACTCATTCATTGATTCTAATTGTAATTTAACAAAAATTTTGCTCGATAGAAAACTTGAGAAGTTAACTTTTGTCAACAGAAGCCTTAGATCTACTTGATTGATTGTTCTAGAAACTATTAGGCACAAATGTGTAAAGTGGATATGAGTAGACATAAAATAGGAGGTTTAATTTAGGGGCGTTTGTTTCTCGTAAAACTCCGTAATTCGTAAATGACTTACTACCCAGTTACAACTACGGCGTTTGTTTGGACCGTAATTCGTAAAAGACTTACGTAACTCAACTAACACTCACTTGCAACCCAGTTACCACTCATTTACAGCCCAGTTACAGTTAATTATGTGGTCATACAAATTTGTATTATTTTTTTATATTAATATTAAAATTTTTTAATATTTAACTTTTTAATATTTATTTGCAGTATTAAAACTTTTAAAATCACCAAATAGTTAATTTTGTGGTCAATTTTTTCACTTACGACTTATACATTACGACAACCAAACACCGTAAAGTACAATACGATTTCCCACTTTACAATTTTATATTACCAACCAAACACCGTAAAATTTACATATATGTAACTCATTTACAATTATAAAAGACTTTACCAATTACAATTACGAATTACGGCCAGTTACGACACCAAACAGACCCTTAAGCACGAATAAGCCGGCACGATTCAAGCACGAATGAGCCGGCCTACATGCCGTACTGGGCTGGCCCATAATCCGGTGGACTGGTACGTGAGCTTGTAGGTCTAGGCTTATATAGTACTCTTAACTGTGTCTGGGCTTAGGTGTTTTAATGTGGACCGTGTCGGGACTTGACCAGGCACGACGAGACACGGCCCATTACCAGCCCAACTAAAAAATTAGAGAAACACCCTCAATTGTAGAAATGAGCAAATTATTTCTTCACCTTTGGAGCAACTTTACAAATTTACTCAAAATCTAGTGAAGTTAAAACATAATAAAGGTGTGTTTTTATGATACTATGGTACAATTAAGATTCTTTGGGCCCAATTAGCTTTGGTGAATAATGAAAATATCTGTCATTGCGGAATGATGAAAATGCTCCTTGAGGGATTACAATTGTTGATCCATTCCTTGACAAATTCCCTTTTTACCTCCCATAGCCTATCTAGCATGGAGTCTTCTACTGTGAAGCCCTTTTCAGTTGGACACATATCACACACATAATGGACACTTGATACTCTCTTCTTGTATCATTGCTGTTTTGCATGTATAACTCCGGGTATCCCGTTTGTTGGTGTGTATTGTTGTGTCCATATTGTATTTGTCTCCATGCCGCTCCCTACAAAGCTGAGGGAACACTTCTTGTTTTTATATTTCCTTTCTGGAATTTTACGTTGCTAGTTCCCAAATGCCATATCAATCTGCGGGTAGGATTAAATCTTTTCTATGCCAACCTGTCAAAATTCTTGCTGGTGTTTCTTGGCATAATATAAGTGGGAAAGTTAAGGGCAGTAACTTCTTGGTCACTACAAAATCCTTTGGTGGTTTTGGGTGGGCTCTAAAATTTGTTTGTTTGTCAAGGAATATGGAGAAACTCAAGAACTCTTGGCCACTTCATTGGAGAAATATTTTATTTTGACAGCCAAAAGGTATTGTCAAACAGATGTCGTATATGCTGTAAACTGCAGAAGCATGGTGTTAAGACTGAAGAGGATGAGGTAGACTAGAGGTGCCTTCCCGTAGATCCTTAAAGGTATGCTTGTGTTAGCCCAAAATTGGTGAATTTTACACGAGGAGAGAATAGTTCTAGGTGCAGAAGGTATCCATCACTTCCTTGAGATTCCAACAATACCATGAAACTTATTTCAGATTTCCTGTTACATACCAAGATCAATTTGGTGGCTTCCAAGATACAACCCGTACCTCTCCAAAACTGATGCAGCATTGAAGGGTGGGCTGTGAAGGAAGTTGAGGTGACAGTTTCGTGTATGAGATAGTGGCATGTACTCTGCTCTGAGATGGCAGCTCTTCTTTCCACACACAAAAGTAAACACCAGTTTTCCTCTAAATTGGGCAAAATACATGGTACAAGGGCCTTAAGCTACGTGAGCGGTGTTATTTGTTGGATTGCTAGAATGCACATAGTTCATTGGTAAAAACTTGAGTGGAAATGTTTGAAATCAACATGAAATGATTATCTTTTTCGCATATTTGAGAGCAATGTCTATGTGTAGGCTTGCCAACACGAATACATCATTAACAATTCACAGCTGATCTTAAATTTTCGGAGGAGATTTGCTTAGAGATATGTCTTTGTTGTCATCTGTTTTGTCTTGATATTTCACTTCTGTTTTCTTTGTTAACATCAATAAATTGAATTCACTTACCAGAATATATGATGTCATAATTTATATAAATCCTCAGATTAATCTAGTTGCTTGCAAAGTGTTTTTGATGAGAGAACCGAACAGGGAACAGGGAACAGGGAACATGAAACAGATGCAATTCTTTGCTTTCATTTTGCCTATGTTCGTAAGGAGATATCTTTTGCTGATACGGATGGAACAGTAACATAATTATTATGCTTTTAATTTCCTCCTGTTGTATTTTCCGATTGCATTCTATCAACTCATTCCCTTGGAACCGAAAGAGCCTATGGGTCATCCCAGCCTCTCCAAGCACTTATTTAGGCCTTTATTTATTTTTTATCTTGGCCTGATCTGGGTCTCTTGGTTTAGTCTGCATCTTGGGTAATTGGTTGACAATTTTGCTATGAATGTGCAGGAGATGTTGCTCTTGCTTCTACCACTACTGAACTCATCCTCGATTAGGAAATTTCTTCTTCCATTCTCTAAGGATAAATCAAATGGTTCTTCAAAAGATGAAACTGTGTGCCCTATATGCCATGCAAATCCTACCATTCCATTTGTGGCTCTTCCTTGCCGACACAGGTATGAGTTCACTGTTTACTCCTGAGAGCTGCATGATTTTTATTTTATATTCGGAAGGAGTGAGTGGTTTGAATGTGAGAGTATTTGGTCAACTTTATTTATTATCTATCTATTACCTTGTTTTTAGTCGTACTTGTAGTGGTACGATGTTCCTGATGAGCACTGCCTGAAGAGTTAATAAATTAAACCTAGGGGTTAAGGAGGGGACTCTCAACCCGCAAAAGCTAAAAAATCCGGAAGGATACCTCTAACTGCATATTAAGGGTCAAAGGAGCGGGTATTCTTGATCAAACCAAGGATATCTCCTTTTCAGCCATGCCCCCTGTGAACCTTTTCCTTAACTGTCAAAGGGCTTATTTGGTTTGTGTCCAGTGGGTTGGAGTGACCCCGAACCAAACAAGTTCGCATTTACTTGGAATTTTCATTCTGGGCGAGAAGTAAATTTCTAGTAACCAAATATACACCAGTTGAGAGCAGTCTTCATGTCTTCGCCTTGAACTGCTGAAGCAGCTAAATCTGACATTGGTAATAATTCTTGTTAGAGCTATTACACGTTTTTTTTCAAGGAAATGTCACTTGTGTCTTGAATTTGGATGTAAAATCATCTTCGTGAATGATAGTTTATAAAATCATCATACGTTCTTCTGAGGTCCATTTGTAGAATTATGTCGTGTGTGTTTGTTTGCATGGGATCCGATATGCAGACTTGTTGGCTCTTAGAATGTTATGTTAGGGAGAATTAAGTATTAATGGTGGCCGATACTGATGTTTGGAAGAAGTGTATCATTTCCTCCATAAAATCATACCGTCGCTTACTAATAGAGCTCCTTCTGCAATGCAGGCACTGCTATTACTGCCTTCGCACTCGCTGTGCAGCAACTAGCTCATACCGGTGTGCTCGGTGCAATGAAGCTGTTACTGCCATCCAGCGGTATGGACTGCGTGAAAGTAGAACGCTCAAGAATTGAGTCCCCTGGGATGTAAGAAGGGGAAAAGCGATAGGTATTTTCATGGATAAAATGTGCCAAATATGGCATACATTCATTTAACAGACAAACCTCACCAATAGCCATTTCAGAAGAAAGAAATCATTGTTTCCCTCCTTTGTACATTGACTAGTAGTAGTTTCATCAAGATGTGAAATTTTTTTTTTTGGCTTATTTTTGGATGGAAGTTGTTTCCATGTAGTTGTAGTCCATCTCATTTCAGCCAGTATAATGCTCAACTTTGCTGTTTTGGGTGGAACAGAGAGTCCGAGGTTTTCAGTTCGGAGTAAATGACCAGTTAAAATCCAAGCAAATGGTCAGTCTCTGGATCTAAAGTATATTGCTTCCATCAAATTTCTCGTGACAAGTATACAAATCTTGAGGAATTGGTGTGTATGTTTACAAATCAAATGGTTCCTTTATATTTGGATGCATGGTCCAAAGGAAGTTGTGGCGTAAAACGTCTAGCTTCCTGTTCACTGTCATGTGTTTTTACTAGTGTCCTGTTCACTGTCAACTGCCTCTACTGAGTTGATTCCATTTTCATTTCTTTTGATGTTGAATTCTAGGGCCTCTATTTTTAGTCTTCATGTGTAGATACACTGGTGGGCAACAATTATATCTGTGCTACTAACAAGAGTGGAATCCTAAAGGATTTACTTGGGACATGAAGGTCTATTTTTTGTATTTGAGAGTTCTTTTTCTACACATTTTCAACCTACACATGTTTTCTCCACAAGAGAGAGTCTGTGGTGTTGGTCTCGTGCAGAGAAGCGTGTTAGATTGACAGTTGCGCTTCAGAAGTTAGTAACAATCTCTTTGAATTACTCAATTGGATCAGATAGAAACAAATAAAATATTTTCGTTTACCCCCTCGAAAGAAATGGCAGCTATATACCCCCATTAATAATTAAGTGAACGAATAGATATAAAAAACAAAATAGCAAAGAAAGGATTACGGTTTTAAGAAATCAAGATACAGTAACAAAAAGTTTTATTCGAATTTTTTGAGTGAATATTTTTCCTCCATGGAGTCTCTCGTTAATGATCATCTCCTCAGTTAAATCAACCATTATCATCTCTATTTCTTTGAATTTTTTTTGAATCATCTCCATTTATATTTGTTTAGACATAAATTTATTTTTCGCTTGTCGCATTAGCTATCATCCTGTTACTTTTTTTCTTGCAACGGTGGCTATATTCATTGCATGCTTTCAAAATCATTTCAATAACTGATCTGATTTTATATAACCCAAACCTGAATCTGATCCTGAGGGGGAAACAAAAAAGGAAAAGCAAAAAAAGAAAGATTCTCCTTGATATGGCATTTTTTTTTTTTTTTTTACACAACAGAATGACCTGATCTGATCGTTTCTCCCCACCTACCTTATTTTTTTTTAGTGCAAGTGTAATGTAATGTCCCTCTCAGTGTGGGTCCCACAACTTGTCTGTTTTCTGCCTACATCGGAGATTGCGCGTGCAATTTGTGGAGCCCACACTGTCCCAGGTGTTGCTGCTGTGTGAATCTGTTATAATTGATCTTTGAATTTCTTTTTTTAAGAAATAATTAATTATATTTATATGCTGCCTAGCTACCAAGCCTTCACACTTGTTTTGGCACCATATGCTTCATGTTTTTTTCCCCCTCTAAATTAATAGTTAATTTTAGAGACCCTGCCTCCTTTTATTTCACTGGCCAATGGAAATGGACGTCCATATATATATATATATATATATATATATATATATATATATATATATATATATATATATTTATATATATTTGGAACTTGAAGGGGAGAGTCAAAATGTTTCGAGTTGACTGGTTCTTTGACTTGTGAATATAGTCTCATTTCTTTAACTATTTCTAGTATTGTGATTATTGTAAAATAGAGCAATAGTTGCCTTTTATTTTATTTTTCCTTTCTTTGAAGTAAAATGAAACCGAAACTTGTATAGTCAAATTTAAAAACAATTTCAACTATAATATAATTAAGGCCCCATGAACCCAGCTTTTCATAAAATTTCAAGGAGAGTTCTCAAGTGCAAGCTAAGCATGCAGACAGAATCTAACACATCTTTAAAGAATTTCAAACAAAAAGGATTCCTAGCAGGACAAAAGGCCTCGTCTGACTTGAATTTCTCTCTCTGCTGCTGATCAAATGAGAGTGAAAAATGGTAGAGAGCCCTCTGTGTCTTCTTGATTAGATTGGAGACTTGTAAGAAAAGCTATGACAAATTTGTCAGCTCAGTTTGGAAAGTGTACAAAGTTGAAGGGGCCATGTAGGTCGGTTTGAATTTCAGCATCCAGAGACAGAGAAAGAGAGACAAGTGAATTGTATTTTGTAGACTTGAGGCCAGAAATGATTCAGCTGATTTAAAAGACACCACAGAAGCTGGAAAAAGTAGTCAAGTTGCTTGTGCACCCTAGTTTGAAAATAAATTTCTTTTAAATCCACTAAGTTTCAAAACTGCAAAATAAATCCAAAGTTGTAGCTAGAGGTGATTTACTGAGTATTATATTTTATAAAGCTAAACTATTTTTCAAATAAGATTGTAGCATTTTTTCAGTAACATATTTGCATCAACAAAGCAAATATATAACATGTTTCATAAAGCTATAATTTTTTTTTTTTTTAACAATTATAACATTTTGAAACTGTTGTACTATCTTTGCATAGACTATATTTCTGCTAAAATCCTATTCCCAGTTAAATATGGTTTTAGAGCACAATCTTTCAGTTTAAAATAAAATTATCGGTAATTTTGGGGTATCTATAGTTTGGGAAATGGTGTGAGCTTGAAGGAAATTCACTATCAATTTCAGGTATGGAAATATTTTCTCATATGTTTTTAGTTGGTTGACTAAATGCAAACTAAGGCCACATTAAAGTTTTTAATACAAGATTTCTAGTACGTGCTAAATCATGGACAAGAAAACAATCAAACTCTACTAATGTGTGAATTAATATATAAATGACCCTCATTCTTGAAAGCAACACATAAATATTTTTAAACATAATATGAGTCATCTAATTATACACTTACATCATGTATTATTCATTTCATACTGTTTTCTACGACCTGTTAATTATTTCCATTTGGCAGGTGAGCATCTGTTTCATAGAATCGATTCTTGGACTCGTCACTCTCAAGCAAAGACTTGATAAAGCAAAAAGAAGAATACTAGCTAGCATCTCACAAGATCAAATATATAAACCATCAAAAAAGCTTTATTCTCTGTGTTTATATTACAACTTGACACTAAGACAGGACCCTAGTTTTTGGCCACAAGTATGTTAATTAAACCTTCATCAATCAGAGTTATCCATATATATTCATAGTTAAATTGGAGAATTTTAGACTTGAGATATGATCCCAAGCATATTTTTGAAGGAAAAAAAAAAAATGAACGAAACTAACTAAAGAAAAGAATCAATCAACAAAGACCATGCTAGCAAAAGTCTTGCCCTAATTACACAATCTGATCTTGTTTTAGCTCGCGTAGAGACAACGAAATCTTGGCCTGAAAATGACACTGACAATGAGCCAAATGTTCTTTATATATACGTGTTATCCTCCATACATTGATAAAATTGGCTCAATTGCCATATGTACATCACTATCATCACATTCTCAAATTAATGTCCTGATTATGACTAGAGTATCTGATATGCATTAGATTTATCTTAGTTTAAACATCTAATCAAATTTGATTTGATTGCTTGGAGGCTTGCTCTATCCACCAAACTTTCTGTTTTTTTAGTAAATACCGTGAGGCAAAAAAAATCCCCCGGCGTTTCATTAAAAGATACTTTAATGAAACATTTCCAAAAAATAGGATACAAACATGTCTCACACATACACTGAATCGTCGCTGCTTCCGCTGTCCCTTGACATTGTGAAATAAATTGTGGTCTTGATGAAATTTCGCTCGAAAAAAAAATCATATAAATAATAAAATTAATTGTGTAATAAAAACATCATGGAGTTAACAATACACCTTATAATCAAGTTAATTAGTATCTTGAAATGAAAAAATACCCATGATTGTCATTCTCCAGTCTGAACTATCTGCCCTTTGACAGAAGGGTCGAAAGTGAAAGCTCAAAAAAATTAATTAGAAGTTGAATGAGAGGTGGAAAAAGTAATAAATTAGACAGAGGGGGGTAGGAACACAATTTGTCCCTTTCTTTAACAATGAGAGGAATAATTGATGAAGTAAAAAAGTCGAGAAAAGGGCAGGCATGCATAAACTAGATCACAGGCTAATCATTCTTAATCTAATCATGGCAATGATTTTATATATTGGGCACAAAAAAAATGTCTTAATTAAGTACCATGAATTGATGACCCAAGGATGATGTTAGCGTGACATATACACTATGTTTCACGTAATATTAAATCAAATTAAAATAGGAAATAATTGCATGGACCCATGCGGTACATGAAACACGAGAGTTGCAAACAAACCCAAACGTGAAAACTGGAGGGGTACTGGATCACTGCAGCGCTAATTTGAGAGGCAACTTTGGTTTGTAGCTCCCACAGCGGATCGTTTATTTGGTAGTTAGGTGGAAGTCAACATCAGAACAACCCCTAACCACCACACCACCACCACCCCCCACCCCCCCCCCCCCCCCACCCCCGCCCCCCCCCCCCCCCACCCCCCACAACACACACACACACACAGGTTTCAAATGGGACCCTTTTAATATATACTTTTAAAAAATAATTAATATTAATTAATATTTTATTTAATTAACATTTTATTAAAAAATAATTCTTTTAGTTATTTGAGATGCAAAATTTTTAATGAAGTTTTGTATTCAAGTTTTGCTAATATATTCTTTTTTATAGATAATATGGTTAATTCATTTAATTTTTTTTTGTGACATAATTGACCTTAGAGATGATTTTATCAATTTTATTTTTGAAAAACTTCTTTTTGCAGAACCAACTATTACATGGATAGTTAATAATAATCTATAAACAATACATGCAGTTGAAAAAGAATTCAATCATTTTATAAAGTTTAATGTTTTAATTGGAGTGTTATTTTCTGTTTGTAAAACTTCTCTTATGACTTTTAACTCTAAAAACAAATTTAAACCATCAACATAAGAAACTAGATTATGCTTTAGAAAAGTTTCTAGGGGCTGTTTGTTTCACGTAAAAGGCCGAAATTTTTAATGACTTACAATACAATTACAACTTCATTGTTTGTTTGCATTGTAATTCATAAAAAACTTACACAACTCAACAACTACCACTCACTTGCAACTCATTATTACTCACTTATAACCCACTTACAGTTAATTTTGTGGTAATACAAATTTGTTTTATTTTTATATTAATATTATTTTTTTAATATTTAGTTTTTTTAGTATTAATTTGGAATATTTAAAATTTTTACTCACCAATAATTAAATTTGTGGTCAAGTTTTTCACTTACGACTTACACATTACGACAACTAAATATTGTAAACACACATACACTTTTCTACTTATAATTTTATATTATCAACCAAACATCGCAAATTTACATGCATGTAACCCATTTACAACTGTAAAAAAATTTACCAATTATGACTTACGAATTATGACCAATTACGACAACCAAATAGACCCCTAGTTTAAGACAGTTTTCCTTCAAATTATTATCATCCATAACTTTAATTTATGTAAATTGAATAGAAACTCAAAATATCGTCATATAATTAAATTGTTCAAACCTACTCTCAATTGAAGAATTCACTTTATCTATTATATATCGGCTTTATTTTCATTTCAGTTGCAATTTCTTTACTTGAAATTAAAGCAGATATGAATCCATTTTCTCTATATTTTTTCAAAAAATAATAAGACCTTTTAATTGATCTATAACTATGTCAATTTGTATTACATTGTAAATTCTTAGTAACCGAATTAACAACAAATACAATGTCATATCAAATAGTCATCCTCAACAAAAACTCAAAATTTTCAATCTCATAAGTTGCTAAACTTTAACTTCACTACATGTTTTAGGATCTTCACTAAGTTTTGCTAATTGAAGTAAGGCATCTCTTATTTGTGGACATTGAAAACTTATTACGTTGACATTTACAACGCGACTTTCCCAGTGTGTTTGAGATAAGGACTTGAAGTTAAAGAAAAAACATTATCTTGTAAAATTTTCTATCATTTTGTTTAAGAAGGAAATAAAGTATATATACATTGTACAACTCTAAAATATATATGTATGTGTGCGTGTGTGTGTGTGTGTGTGTGTAACTTTAGAACAAGAGTTAGCTATGTCACAAAAGTACTAGGTTAAGATTATAACAACCACATGGTGTATAAAACTCTCTAAGATTTATATCTAATAGTTTTTTTGCACACTTTAATATTTTACTTTTATATTAGATCCGTTATCATACTCTTGTCCTCTTATAATATCAAGCTCAGATCTTTTGTACATTTAAAAGTTCATCAAAAAGACCTTTCCTGAAAGTATCATCTACTTCCAAAAAACCTAAAAAATATTCTACAATTTTATTGGAGTTATTGAAATATCCATACATTGTAATACAACCGTCATTTGTTCTTGATAACTTGTATCAGGGGTACAATCAAATATAACTAAGTAAATATTTTGACTTTTTAATAATTTTAATAATTATATTCTTAATCTCAAAAGATGATGTTTGTATTAATTCATTTTGTATATTATGCTCAAGATAATGCTTGTGAATTTCACCATGTTGAATATGTCTACTATATTCTTGCATTATTGGATAAAATTTTGCAATCGTTACAATTAAGCTCAAAATTTTCCATTATTTTCTTGGTAGATTTTTTATTCTTTTGATGAAATATTAGATTATTTTTAGTAAGAGTCTCAGTAACAGCAATAGTTTTTTATTAACATTTTTTGACAATGATCATTTTCTTTATTAATTTATTTCTGAAGGTTTTTATCATTGTCTTATTTTTTTAACTGTGTTGGTTGCTCGAAGAATCCTCCGTGCTATAGAGAGAGAGAAAGTTTTGAGGGTAAGAATGATGGATCAATTCTCTAATTATAATTAACTAGTTAGAAAAGTAGAAGAGACTCTCGTATGCTACATGCTTCCTCTCTTTGAATTGAATGTGAGAATCTACTTAAGAATCTAAGATTTCTATACATTTCTATCTACAGTAAACTTAATTCAATATTTCAGAGTGTTAGATTTCTGTACTCAGAATCATAATCTCTTGTTACAATTGGAAGATGATTGATGATTCTCTCTTTAATAAGCTTTTACGTAGTGAAAAATGAAATAAATTATTTTTTCTAAAACACCGAAACTTTTTGTTCACATCTTTTATTTTTTATCATCCTGGTTATCATTACCGTTGTTGTTGTTGATGAAGTTGTTGTTGCCGCCACCATTGCTTTAGTCTATTTTGCCTGCCACCATAACAATTGGCCCATTGTATTATCCACAGTATGCTGTCACAACTACCATCTTTGTTGTTGGGATATCATGAATCCTAGTCCAAGTATATTTTTCAGTTACCTACTATTACAAGACCTAATTTTTTGTGTTGATTCAGTTCTGTTTTTGTACATGTATATGTTGAAGGGTATTTCTGTAATTTTGTATTGGAGAGCAACTCTAGGTTATATATGATTTGTTTCTATCATCTTTGAGAGAGAGTATTGAGATCTATGAATCTCTTCTACATTCTGTAATGTTTTTTCTCCTTGAAATAGTGAAACTATCTACTGTTATCCAAGAATGTAGGACTTGATCTGAACCTCCCTAAATATTTGTGCTTGCATTTCTTCTTGATTTTTGTTTCTGCTCATACCTTAACATCCGCGGACCCCACCAACCCACTGCCATACCATTGTCGTCATTGTTGTCGTCATTTCGCTATCAGTCACAACCACTACTGACTTGCCATTATCACCGCCTCTCTTCATTATTGCCCGCTTAAACTGATCCCGCCATTATTAGTGTCACCACTATTGGCTACTGCCATTGTTGCTACCTGTGATTGGAAAAAAAAAATCTCGGAAGACATTTTTTACCCTCAGGAAATTAAGTGACCATGCAAAGGTCACAAACACAGTGACATAGAGGATTTACGGGAAAAATCTGAAGGGAAAAAAATCAGGGAGGAGCGAGAGTTTACTATAATTAGAAGGAATTACACTGATAGCAGAGTGTGTTGTGACTATAAGTGGTCAAGGGTTGCCCCGTTTTTCCCTCTCTTTTCTCGTTAGAGAAGAATGGACATTCATATTTTTGGTAGATGATGTAGTGGATGCAGTATCCTGAATGGTTGTAACCGCGAGATTTGAACGCACATAATTTTTGTAACCGCCTGAATTGAATATTGGTTGGTAGTGATCTCATGTAGGAAAATTTGCATCTATCAATAACCCCCTGCTTCTTCTAGGTGAAGGACTCGGGGCACCATCCCAAAAGACTAGCCTTTAGGTGGAGTTGCCCAAATCCTTATATTCCCAAGACCATCCCCACGTCTAGCCGATGTGGGACTATTTGTTCGACCCAAATCCCAACAATCCCCCCTCGAACAAGAGTCTCCCTGCAAGCTCAACTATCTTCACATCGGAAGATCAAATGCTCCATCGAGATTCAACTCTTCACTGTGTGGGAAGACAGCACGCCTTATGTGAAGTACCAACTGCAGTCGTTGACTCCTCTATACCGCGTGGAGGCAGCACGCCCATTGCAAAGGAGTACCACTGCCAATTTTCTTGAGAGCCCAACATTAGCTTTACAGGGCCTATGCGCCTTTTTGCGCCAGTGGGGTGGCAGACCCATCACGCCTTTGCGCCATTGGGGGATCTACATCGTCGAACATCACCCACACACACGACTAAGTTCGGGGCATGGCTCTGATACCACTTGAAGCTTGTTGCGCGCCGACAACAACCAGATAGAGGAAAACCCTAGATCTTAGATGCAAAAGAACAATACTATCAACAGCAAAAACACACAATCCCACAGAAAGAACACAAACTCAGATTTAACGAGGTTCGGCCTTTTCGCCTACGTCCTCGGGCAAGAGAAAGGGGATTTCTATTGATTTTTAGTAATAAATACAAGTTTACAGATCTGATTCTCAAGAGAGTTCTGCCTCCATGCTATCCTCTCTCTCTTAAACCCTAGAAATCCATTCAGCCCTTAAATAGGCCTCAAATCAGCACTTTCTCGAAACAGCCTGACCCGACTGTCGGTCGACCGGCCGTCGACCGATCATATGCACCGGTTGACCGGGGCCGGTCGACCGGGCTGGCCGACCGTGCCTAACCGAGAGTTAGGCACTTTCAGTCGGTCCGCTACTCCTTTGTGCATGTTGTGCACGTCGGTCGACCGGGCGGTCGACCGTTCTGCTACTTCTGCCGACGGTAGACCAGACCGGTCGACCGTGCCGCCTGTTTCTGCTGCTGCTGGATTGCTGAATTTCTGGATTTCTGGATCTGAACCGAACTTCCTCGACCTCCTCCCTCTTCTTACAATTCTCCACCTCGGTGAAGATTTCTCCAAATCTGAGCCGATCTCCACGTACCCCAGTCTATCACCTGGCGAAATCGACACACGATCTCGGCGAAATCGACACACGATCTCGGCGAAATCGACACACGATCTCGGCGAATCGACACACGATCTCGGCTTGCGCGCCACTGGACCGAAATCGACACACGATCTCGGCGAAATCGACACACGATCTCGGCTTGGATCTGTAGCTCAGTTATCCACTGGAATGTACCGCACATGCCTTCCTATACTTCACCTTAGGAGAACTTCCATACATGCCGATCACCAAATGTGTCTCCAACTCAGCAACTTCACGACCTCACGAAGACTCATCATGAGCCAACACTGACTCTCCAACTGACTAGCTCTATCTAGTCTACCTGTCTTCAGCTAACGGTCCAACAAGTCTGAGTAGAGCACATCGAACACCATCATCGGCTTCAACAACTGGATGCACACCACTCCTTATGTAACCTCAACATCTTCTCACCAGAAGATCAACCTGTTCATCGAGATCACAACACCTCACCTCTACGTGAAGTCCAACTGGCCACAACACTTCACCTCTACGTGAAGTCTCTCCACCTCTACGTGAAGCTCCAATCGACCATAACTCTTCACCTCTACGTGAAGTTCCCAATCAGCTCCTCGAGAAACCCAACAGCTTCATACGGGTTGCATCACCAAATGGCTGCGCCTTTACGGCTGCCTACGTACCTTGCCCAAAGGATCAAGCCAACCGTAGTCATTTAAATGAGCTTCATCAAGTTCAAGCACTTGTACCTGAATCTGCAACAGTGAACCTATCTAACTGAGTCATATGAACCTCCTCACGACCATCATGGAGAACAACGGCCTTCAACTAAAGCTTGTCGCGATCACAAGCTTGAGATTCATGCTTCTTTACCCACAAGCGTGATTTTACCTTGGTTCCAATGGCTGCAAACAACTCGACATCCTCAGTAATGTCTTCAACCTGTTCAGCATCAACCTTGGTTACATGATCTCCACTCGGTGTCACATCCGTGAAGTCTTTTCTAATGCCAAACCAACTGGAGATAGTGGAGTAGCATCAACCTCCACCCGCTGCGATACTTCTTGGTCTCCATCCTCTCCACCTGCTGAGAGACGGTGGACTTCAACACTGAAGTCTCTCCAAATGTGACATGTCTACTCAACACGATCTTCTTGTTTTCGGGGTCCCATAACCTGTAGCTATTCCTTTTGACACCCAAAAACACATGCTCGCGGATTCACTTTGTCATTCTTGGCACTGAAGTAGGTCGGACTTCCAAATTCCGTAGCAAACCATGATCTTGAGCACTTTCTCAGACCAAATTTTCAATGGAGCTTTACCTCCTATCGCAGTCGATCTATTCATGAGATGGCTAGCATACACAATCGCCTCAGCCCAAACGATTTGTCTAATCCTGCATTAGACAACAACCACCGAACCTTCTCCAGAAAGGAACGGTTTACTACCTTAGCCACCCCTTATATACCTGTTATGAAGTAAGTAGCAATACCAGTGTTCTGCCAAATTGTAGAATTAGTTCATGTCTTTTTCAACATATCAATTTGTAGCTGTTTGATCTTCTTACCAATTTTGCTTCTCCATTCTTCTTCTCCACTTCACCAACATATCTAGGGCTTCACTCCTTTGTCTCATGGGATATATCCAACAATGCTAGAAACTATCAACAAAAGAGACAAGTACCTGTGACCTCCAAGCGATGCCGTCTTAACAGTCCCCAAACGCTCACGTGAACACAATCAAGAAGACCTTCTATGCGATGAGTACTGGTGCTGAATTTCACCTTCTTCTTGTCCAGAACGTTGTGTTCACCTTCCAACTTGCAGGTAGCAGCACCTTCCAACGATCCCTTCTTTGCAGGAGCTTGCAAAGACCTTTCACCTCCATGTCCGACCTTTACCTGCCAGACCTCCGTGCAATCATCATCTGAAGAACTAGAAGTCTCCACCTGACCTGTCACCGTACTACCCTTCAAGTAGTAGAGATTGTCCCGGCGGACGCCCTTCATCACCACCATCGAGCCTTTGATCATCTTGAGAACACCATCTCGAACAGATATCACCAGACCCGATGCTTCCAAAGCACCAACAGAGATTAGGTTTCTCTCAATTGAGGTACATACCTCACTTCCTTCAGTTCCCTTACCATCCCATCAAATATTTCGATTTGGATTGTACCTACACCCTCCATGATACATGGATGATCATCGCCCATAACGACTGAACACCCATCCAGCTTCTCAAAGATAGAAAACTAATCCCGATTGGGCACACATGGTATGTAGTACCAGTATCCAAAATCCATCATTTTCACTTGAGTAGCCAACGACGGGAGTAGTGACTGAGAATGAGAAAACCGCGACGTCTGAGTCTGATCCACCTGCCTGTGAGTTACTGCTATGAGTACTAACCACCTTTGCAAGATTTACCTCAGTCTTCGACTCATTCTTCTTCTCTTTGAATTTTGGACAGTCAACCTTCCAGTGCCCTAATTCTCTACAGAGGCACACTGGTTCTTCTTCAGATCTCGAAAACCCGGCCTGGACTTCGATCTCCCTCTATCATCTTTGCCCTTCCTATATGAACCCCTGCCTCTTACTGCTAGCGCCTCTCTGACGAGCTTGACTGAGAAGGCTGTCTCTCCTTTCTCCTCGTCTCATAATTTGTCAAAGCAGACGACACTTCATGATAGTCAAGTGTCTGTCTCCCATTAATGAAGGTTAAGGTGAATGTCTCATACTCTTCCACCGGGAGAGAGTTCAAGAGGATTACCGCCTTGTCTTCTTCATCTACCTTGACATCCACATTGACCAAATCTGTAAGAAGCTTCGTGTAGCGATTTAGATGTTCATTCACGAGCATCCTTCTTCATCTGAAACCCATACAACTTGCTTTTCAGCTGCAATCTCGATTCAATACTCTTGGTCAGATATTTTCTTTCAAGGATCTCCCACAACTGCCTCGCAGATGTCTCGTGTAACACAAGATATTTGATGTCTTGTGTTAGACACGATCTAATCAAGCCACACGCAGATCGATTCATCTTTTCCCACTCTTCTTCAGTGGTTGTGCTTCGCTTCTTCTCCAGAAGTAGAGTATCCTCGAGGTTCGATGCATTTAGGGCATCCATAACTCGCACCTCCACATCCCAAAATTGTTAGTGCCGTTAACTTCACTACGTCAATCCTCGATGAGGATTCATGGTCCTCACTGATGTACTTTCTTCTACATCTATCTAACTGGATCCTCTATGTATGGCGGAAAACCAACCGGAGATAGATACACAACTTCGATAAAATCAGATTTTTTACTTTCTCACGAAACTCTAGAATGATTTTCTGACCAGATCTACTCCACCAATGATTCTTTGAGCACTCCTCGCGTTGTTCTGAATCGACACACGATCCCACGAACAAGACCACCGCTGATCTGAGATCGACACCACGATCTCCACCAAATCAGCACCGATGCCCTCGAATCGCCAGAAAATCCTACGAAGAACCTGGGAAGCTCTGATACCAATTGAAGGACTCGGGGCACCATCCCAAAAGACTAACTTTTTTAGGTAGAGTTGCCAAATCCTTATATTCCCAAGACCTCTCCACGTCTAGTCGATGTGGGACTATTTGGTTCGACCCAAATCCCAACACTAGAGCGTAACTAACCCTCATGTATAGATATGAATCTGTTTTAATAGAATAGTTATCAATTTTTCAGTTAATCCCTTGTCGCGAGAAACATGTTGTGATCTCGAGGGAGGCTGAAAAATATCCACTACACTACCACAACTGTTTTTGTTATTTCATTGTCGCCACTGCTCTCACTAACATTGCCACCATTGTTCCAGATCAAACTATGGCACACCACCACTATCACTGAATAAACACTAGCAGAGACTTTGATAGATCAGAAATTGTTATTCATAATATTTATCTGATTCAGCATTATTAGGATGTAATTCATTCTACCATTATCACTTATATTCCTTCCGTCATGATCGCCAATCATTGGTGTCATCACTCGGGTCGCCGTCTCCACTGCCACTAATGTTTAAGTCAAAAACACATTACTTGATGGATAATAAGATAATTTATGAAACCCAATTTGACGCAAAAGGAAAAATCCTTGATCATGTATCGATCTCTCTCTTCTGTTTAATGTGATACTAGAGTCTCCTTTGCTTTTATGCCTCTCTTGTCCTTCTTAACACATAGCTGGACTCAAGTCACTATCTTAGCAACCATCATCGTTCCTGCTGCTACTACCACAATGGTTTGTCACCATGGCTTACAACTGCCACTTTGCAGGTCCACCATTGATGTTGTCGTCGCTTTTGTTGCCACAACTGTCCAATCAGTTCTAAGTATTCTTCCATCACATATTAGTTGCAAGAAGAATATGTTCAAAATATTGTATTCTTGAGAATTCTTAATGTATTTGACCCAACAAAACCCACATAGCATATTGGTTTGGTTCGATCGTTCAACTGAATGCATCACTTGTTTTTGGCCCTGCGTCGTTCAACTGAATTCACCATTTTTTTTAACAAAGGAGGAGGCATGCATGAAAGCCTCTGTTAACTATATAAATGTCTTCTATTCCATTTTCAGCGTCATCACTTACTGATACAGATGCATGTATCACTGTTTGGCTTATAGTCTCCAAGATTTTGTGTATGACTTTTCAAAGTCCCCTCCGCTATTTGCTTATAATAATATGTGAATCCACATTTTAATTTATTCTTTTGTCGTCAGAAATGAATCCACATTTGTGTCTACAGGTGCATGCATCTGCTGCGAGTGAATTAGATACGTGTTCGATCATGCATGTGATGAATATGCATGCATGTATAGGTCTAATTTAGAGTCAAATTACTAAATATTTCTTCAAATACTGCGATATGCATTTGAAGAAACACATTTCTGTTATTTTCTCACTTCATTTTTATTCGTGCCTTGCGAAAAGGACCACTCTTGGGTTTTAGCACTTATTTGCTTCATTTTCCTTATTTTTTTATGGTTTAATTTATGTATTGCGTTTTCAAATAAAGATCTTAAATCATTTTTTACCCTGCAATAATATTGGAAACTAACCTAAGCCAAGAAAAGGGAAGGGGAAAAAAAAAAGTTTACCGAGTGCGAGCCGGACGCATGGCCCGCTCTCAGTCCTGCGCAGCCTTCGTCTGTTCCTCTCCACAGTATCTCACGGCACGCCTGGGCCCACCGCGGCACGTGTGTGGTCCACGTGCCGGGGGGTTGGGTGTGACAGCTGGGTGAGCTACAGTAGGTCAAAGTTGCTTGCTTTACACGTGTGGTGACATTGAGCGCTGACTCTTTGGTGTATTCTTTTGTCGCCCACTGCTCCAGATTCCTGAACCACGCATGCGAGGACGAACCGACGAAGCCGGTGCGGGTTCGTCGACAATAGATCCATTCGCCCATCGCACATTATCATCACATTGGGCGGCCATTGGCCAAGATACATCACTTTCATTCATTCGCTTTTTTTGCAGTTTAACTCATTATTGTTACTTGCTTTTAATTAATTTGTTACGTTGGGTGCAAATTGGGTCATGGACTCATGTCGCGTCTGACCAAAACCATGCTTTTAAAGTGCTAAACTTTGGTTCGGGTCGATATTTGTCACTGCCCAAAAGAAACTATGTGCCTGTGGACTTCTAAATGGTCATTGGGGATGGTTAGAAGAGTACTGTGGGCTCTTAACTTTTCCCTATGTCAAAGGAAAAGAAAAAGATGTTAGAAGAAAATCTCAAGATGAAAATCTTTGATTGTTAGTACTGCAGAAGAAGATTTCACATCATATGAGTTTCTTTCAGTTACTGTCTTTGATGCCCGTATCACAATATGAATGGGTTCTTGATTTAGATTGTTTATCATATATGTCCCTACAGAGACTGATTTGTGACCTACCATCACTGATGGTGGGAATGTCTTAATGAGAAATAACATGCCCCGCAAGACAATTAGTATAGGTTTCAATCAAGATTAGGATGCACGATGGTATTGTTAGAATATTGAGTAAAGTTCGGCATGTGCCGGATTTGAAGAAAAAATTGATCACTTTGGGTACCTTGGGCACCTTTGATCTCTAACGGCTATAAGTTTTTAATTGAAGGTGGAGTTTTGAGAGATAATAAAGGCTTCCTTGCTGTATGAAAAGGAAAGAAGAATGAATACCCTTTGCCGGATTTCAAGGTAACATGATGACAGGTGCCGCTGCTGGGTCATTGCCAGAAGAGCCAACTTAGATATCACTCGTTTGTGGCATATGTGGTTAGGGCATATGAGTGAGATATGACTACATGTGTTGAGTAAGAAAGTTTTACTTTGTAGCCAAAAAACATGAAAGCTTGACTCTTGTGAATACTATGTTTTTGACAAACATCACATAATTTCTTTTGATACAAGTGCTCACATGACTAAAGTCACCTTAGACTACATTCATTCGGATGTTTGGGATCTGTACGGGGAGGAAAGTTGAAAGTGTAATTACAAAATTTCCTTGAATCAATAAAAAATTACAACGCTCAAAATTTCAACTATAAGAGAGAAGAACTTAAGCTCAGATTTCTCTTTATTTAAGGCTGGGGTTCTTTGCGTAGCAGGAAAGTGATTCTTATTTTGTTGATCGGGGAACCGTCAAGCTCTTCTGAAAATCTTCTCCTAGGATCACTGATGGAGTAGCATAACTCCTATCCATTGAAATCTCAAAGAGACTTGGCAAAAACTTAAACTCGGCAAGTTGGTAGAAGAGTTTAACTCTTTTATAAGTACTCCTCAGCTAAAAATTCTGACCCCTCTTAAATAGCAAACTAAG
>JAVJIF010030241.1:0-23623 GCA_038442645.1 Agave tequilana
GCACGAATGAGCCGGCCTACATGCCGTACTGGGCTGGCCCATAATCCGGTGGACTGGTACGTGAGCTTGTAGGTCTAGGCTTTATAGTACTCTTAACTGTGTCTGGCTTAGGTGTTTTAATGTGGACCGTGTCGGGACTTGACCAGGCACGACGAGACACGGCCCATTACCAGCCCACAAAAATTAGAGAAACACCTCAATTGTAGAAATGAGCAAAATTATTTCTTCACCTTTGGAGCAACTTTTCAAATTTACTCAAAATCTAGTGAAGTTAAAACATAATAAAGGTGTGTTTTTATGATACTATGGTACAATTAAGATTCTTTGGGCCCAATTAGCTTTGGTGAATAATGAAATATCTGTCATTGCGGAATGATGAAATGCTCCTTGAGGGATTACAATTGTTGATCCATTCCTTGACAAATTCCTTTTTTACCTCCCATAGCCTATCTAGCATGGAGTCTTCTACTGTGAAGCCCTTTTCATTGACACATATCACACACATAATGGACACTTGATACTCTCTTCTTGTATCATTGCTGTTTTGCATGTATAACTCCGGGTATCCCTTTGTTGGTGTGTATTGTTGTGTCCATATTGTATTTGTCTCCATGCCGCTCCCTACAAAGCTGAGGAACACTTCTTGTTTTTATATTTCCTTTCTGGAATTTTACGTTGCTAGTTCCCAAATGCCATATCAATCTGCGGGTAGGATTAATCTTTTCTATGCCAACCTGTCAAAATTCTTGCTGGTGTTTCTTGGCATAATATAAGTGGGAAAGTTAAGGGCAGTAACTTCTTGGTCACTACAAAATCCTTTGGTGGTTTTGGGTGGGCTCTAAATTTGTTTGTTTGTCAAGGAATATGGAGAAACTCAAGACTCTTGGCCACTTCATTGGAGAAATATTTTATTTTGACAGCCAAAAGGTATTGTCAAACAGATGTCGTATATGCTGTAAACTGCAGAAGCATGGTGTTAAGACTGAAGAGGATGAGGTAGACTAGAGGTGCCTTCCGTAGATCCTTAAAGGTATGCTTGTGTTAGCCCAAATTGGTGAATTTTACACGAGGAGAGAATAGTTCTAGGTGCAGAAGGTATCCATCACTTCCTTGAGATTCCAACAATACCATGAACTTATTTCAGATTTCCTGTTACATACCAAGATCAATTTGGTGGCTTCCAAGATACAACCCGTACCTCTCCAAAACTGATGCAGCATTGAAGGGTGGGCTGTGAAGGAAGTTGAGGTGACAGTTTCTTGTATGAGATAGTGGCATGTACTCTGCTCTGAGATGGCAGCTCTTCTTTCCACACACAAAAGTAAACACCAGTTTTCCTCTAAATTGGGCAAAATACATGGTACAAGGGCCTTAAGCTACGTGAGCGGTGTTATTTGTTGGATTGCTAGAATGCACATAGTTCATTGGTAAAAACTTGAGTGGAAATGTTTGAAATCAACATGAAATGATTATCTTTTTCGCATATTTGAGAGCAATGTCTATGTGTAGGCTTGCCAACACGAATACATCATTAACAATTCACAGCTGATCTTAAATTTTCGGAGGAGATTTGCTTAGAGATATGTCTTTGTTGTCATCTGTTTTGTCTTGATATTTCACTTCTGTTTTCTTTGTTAACATCAATAAATTGATTCACTTACCATATATGATGTCATAATTTATATAAATCCTCAGATTAATCTAGTTGCTTGCAAAGTGTTTTTGATGAGAGAACCGAACAGGGAACAGGGAACAGGGAACATGAAACAGATGCAATTCTTTGCTTTCATTTTGCCTATGTTCGTAAGGAGATATCTTTTGCTGATACGGATGGAACAGTAACATAATTATTATGCTTTTAATTTCCTCCTGTTGTATTTTCCGATTGCATTCTATCAACTCATTCCCTTGGAACCGAAAGAGCCTATGGGTCATCCCAGCCTCTCCAAGCACTTATTTAGGCCTTTATTTATTTTTTATCTTGGCCTGATCTGGGTCTCTTGGTTTAGTCTGCATCTTGGGTAATTGGTTGACAATTTTGCTATGAATGTGCAGGAGATGTTGCTCTTGCTTCTACCACTACTGAACTCATCCTCGATTAGGAAATTTCTTCTTCCATTCTCTAAGGATAAATCAAATGGTTCTTCAAAGATGAAACTGTGTGCCCTATATGCCATGCAAATCCTACCATTCCATTTGTGGCTCTTCCTTGCCGACACAGGTATGAGTTCACTGTTTACTCCTGAGAGCTGCATGATTTTTATTTTATATTCGGAAGGAGTGAGTGGTTTGAATGTGAGAGTATTTGGTCAACTTTATTTATTATCTATCTATTACCTTGTTTTTAGTCGTACTTGTAGTGGTACGATGTTCCTGATGAGCACTGCCTGAAGAGTTAATAAATTAAACCTAGGGGTTAAGGAGGGGACTCTCAACCCGCAAAAGCTAAAAAATCCGGAAGGATACCTCTAACTGCATATTAAGGGTCAAGGAGCGGGTATTCTTGATCAAACCAAGGATATCTCCTTTTCAGCCATGCCCCCTGTGAACCTTTTCCTTAACTGTCAAAGGGCTTATTTGGTTTGTGTCCAGTGGGTTGGAGTGACCCCGAACCAACAAAGTTCGCATTTACTTGGAATTTTCATTCTGGGCGAGAAGTAAATTTCTAGTAACCAAATATACACCAGTTGAGAGCAGTCTTCATGTCTTCGCCTTGAACTGCTGAAGCAGCTAAATCTGACATTGGTAATAATTCTTGTTAGAGCTATTACACGTTTTTTTTCAAGGAAATGTCACTTGTGTCTTGAATTTGGATGTAAAATCATCTTCGTGAATGATAGTTTATAAAATCATCATACGTTCTTCTGAGGTCCATTTGTAGAATTATGTCGTGTGTGTTTGTTTGCATGGGATCCGATATGCAGACTTGTTGGCTCTTAGAATGTTATGTTAGGGAGAATTAAGTATTAATGGTGGCCGATACTGATGTTTGGAAGAAGTTATCATTTCCTCATAAAATCATACCGTCGCTTACTAATAGAGCTCCTTCTGCAATGCAGGCACTGCTATTACTGCCTTCGCACTCGCTGTGCAGCAACTAGCTCATACCGGTGTGCTCGGTGCAATGAAGCTGTTACTGCCATCCAGCGGTATGGACTGCGTGAAAGTAGAACGCTCAAGAATTGAGTCCCCTGGGATGTAAGAAGGGGAAAAGCGATAGGTATTTTCATGGATAAAATGTGCCAAATATGGCATACATTCATTTAACAGACAAACCTCACCAATAGCCATTTCAGAAGAAAGAAATCATTGTTTCCCTCCTTTGTACATTGACTAGTAGTAGTTTCATCAAGATGTGAAATTTTTTTTTTTGGCTTATTTTTGGATGGAAGTTGTTTCCATGTAGTTGTAGTCCATCTCATTTCAGCCAGTATAATGCTCAACTTTGCTGTTTTGGGTGGACAGAGAGTCCGAGGTTTTCAGTTCGGAGTAAATGACCAGTTAAAATCCAAGCAAATGGTCAGTCTCTGGATCTAAAGTATATTGCTTCCATCAAATTTCTCGTGACAAGTATACAAATCTTGAGGAATTGGTGTGTATGTTTACCAAATCAAATGGTTCCTTTATATTTGGATGCATGTCCAAAGGAAGTTGTGGCGTAAAACGTCTAGCTTCCTGTTCACTGTCATGTGTTTTTACTAGTGTCCTGTTCACTGTCACTGCCTCTACTGAGTTGATTCCATTTTCATTTCTTTTGATGTTGAATTCTAGGGCCTCTATTTTTTAGTCTTCATGTGTAGATACACTGGTGGGCAACAATTATATCTGTGCTACTAACAAGAGTGGAATCCTAAAGGATTTACTTGGGACAGGAAGGTCTATTTTTGTATTTGAAGTTCTTTTTCTACACATTTTCAACCTACCATGTTTTCTCCACAGAGAGAGTCTGTTGGTGTTGGTCTCGTGCAGAGAAGCGTGTTAGATTGACAGTTGCGCTTCAGAAGTTAGTAACAATCTCTTTGAATTACTCAATTGGATCAGATAGAAACAAATAAATATTTTCGTTTACCCCCTCGAAAGAAATGGCAGCTATATACCCCATTAATAATTAAGTGAACGAATAGATATAAAAAACAAAATAGCAAAGAAAGGATTACGGTTTTAAGAAATCAAGATACAGTAACAAAAGTTTTTATTCGAATTTTTTGAGTGAATATTTTTCCTCCATGGAGTCTCTCGTTAATGATCATCTCCTCAGTTAAATCAACCATTATCATCTCTATTTCTTTGAATTTTTTTTGAATCATCTCCATTTATATTTGTTTAGACATAAATTTATTTTTCGCTTGTCGCATTAGCTATCATCCTGTTACTTTTTTCTTGCAACGGTGGCTATATTCATTGCATGCTTTCAAAATCATTTCAATAACTGATCTGATTTTTATAAACCAAACCTGAATCTGATCCTGAGGGGGAAAAAAAAAAAAAAAGGAAAAAGCAAAAAAAGAAAGATTCTCCTTGATATGGCATTTTTTTTTTTTTTTTACACAACAGAATGACCTGATCTGATCGTTTCTCCCCCACCTACCTATTTTTTTTTAGTGCAAGTGTAATGTAATGTCCCTCTCAGTGTGGGTCCCACAACTTGTCTGTTTCTGCCTACATCGGAGATTGCGCGTGCAATTTGTGGAGCCCACACTGTCCCAGGTGTTGCTGCTGTGTGAATCTGTTATAATTGATCTTTGAATTTCTTTTTTTAGAAATAATTAATTATATTTATATGCTGCCTAGCTACCAAGCCTTCACACTTGTTTTGGCACCATATGCTTCATGTTTTTTTCCCCCTCTAAATTAATAGTTATTTTAGAGACCCTGCCTCCTTTTATTTCACTGGCCAATGGAAATGGACGTCCATATATATATATATATATATATATATATATATATATTATATATATATATATATATAATTTATATATATTTGGAACTTGAAGGGGGAGAGTCAAAATGTTTCGAGTTGACTGGTTCTTTGACTTGTGAATATAGTCTCATTTCTTTAACTATTTCTAGTATTGTGATTATTGTAAAATAGAGCAATAGTTGCCTTTTATTTTATTTTTCCTTTCTTTGAAGTAAAATGAAACCGAAACTTGTATAGTCAAATTTAAAAACAATTTCAACTATAATATAATTAAGGCCCCATGAACCCAGCTTTTCATAAAATTTCAGGAGAGTTCTCAAGTGCAAGCTAAGCATGCAGACAGAATCTAACACATCTTTAAAGAATTTCAAACAAAAGGATTCCTAGCAGGACAAAAGGCCTCGTCTGACTTGAATTTCTCTCTCTGCTGCTGATCAAATGAGAGTGAAAAATGGTAGAGAGCCCTCTGTGTCTTCTTGATTAGATTGGAGACTTGTAAGAAAAGCTATGACAAATTTGTCAGCTCATTTGGAAAGTGTACAAAGTTGAAGGGCCATGTAGGTCGGTTTGAATTTCAGCATCCAGAGACAGAGAAAGAGAGACAAGTGAATTGTATTTTGTAGACTTGAGGCCAGAAATGATTCAGCTGATTTAAAAGACACCACAGAAGCTGGAAAAAGTAGTCAAGTTGCTTGTGCACCCTAGTTTGAAAATAAATTTCTTTTAAATCCACTAAGTTTCAAAACTGCAAAATAATCCAAAGTTGTAGCTAGAGGTGATTTACTGAGTATTATATTTTATAAAGCTAAACTATTTTTCAAATAAGATTGTAGCATTTTTTTCAGTAACATATTTGCATCAACAAAGCAAATATATAACATGTTTCATAAAGCTATAATTTTTTTTTTTTTTTAACAATTATAACATTTTGAAACTGTTGTACTATCTTTGCATAGACTATATTTCTGCTAAAATCCTATTCCCAGTTAAATATGGTTTTAGAGCACAATCTTTCAGTTTAAAATAAAATTATCGGTAATTTTGGGGTATCTATAGTTGGGAAATGGTGTGAGCTTGAAGGAAATTCACTATCAATTTCAGGTATGGAAATATTTTCTCATATGTTTTTAGTTGGTTGACTAAATGCAAACTAAGGCCACATTAAAGTTTTTAATACAAGATTTCTAGTACGTGCTAAATCATGGACAAGAAACAATCAAACTCTACTAATGTGTGAATTAATATAAATGACCCTCATTCTTGAAAGCAACACATAAATATTTTTAAACATAATATGAGTCATCTAATTATACACTTACATCATGTATTATTCATTTCATACTGTTTTCTACGACCTGTTAATTATTTCCATTTGGCAGGTGAGCATCTGTTTCATAGAATCGATTCTTGGACTCGTCACTCTCAAGCAAAGACTTGATAAAGCAAAAGAAGAATACTAGCTAGCATCTCACAAGATCAAATATATAAACCATCAAAAAAGCTTTATTCTCTGTGTTTATATTACAACTTGACACTAAGACAGGACCCTAGTTTTTGGCCACAAGTATGTTAATTAACCTTCATCAATCAGAGTTATCCATATATATTCATAGTTAAATTGGAGAATTTTAGACTTGAGATATGATCCCAAGCATATTTTTGAAGGAAAAAAAAAAAATGAACGAAACTAACTAAAGAAAAGAATCAATCAACAAAGACCATGCTAGCAAAAGTCTTGCCCTAATTACACAATCTGATCTTGTTTTAGCTCGCGTAGAGACAACGAAATCTTGGCCTGAAAATGACACTGACAATGAGCCAAATGTTCTTTATATATACGTGTTATCCTCCATACATTGATAAAATTGGCTCAATTGCCATATGTACATCACTATCATCACATCTCTCAAATTAATGTCCTGATTATGACTAGAGTATCTGATATGCATTAGATTTATCTTAGTTTAAACATCTAATCAAATTTGATTTGATTGCTTGGAGGCTTGCTCTATCCACCAAACTTTCTGTTTTTTTAGTAAATACCGTGAGGCAAAAAAAATCCCCCGGCGTTTCATTAAAAGATACTTTAATGAAACATTTCCAAAAAATAGGATACAAACATGTCTCACACATACACTGAATCGTCGCTGCTTCCGCTGTCCCTTGACATTGTGAAATAAATTGTGGTCTTGATGAAATTTCGCTCGAAAAAAAAATCATATAAATAATAAATTAATTGTGTAATAAAACATCATGGAGTTAACAATACAACTTATAATCAAGTTAATTAGTATCTTGAAATGAAAAAATACCCATGATTGTCATTCTCCAGTCTGAACTATCTGCCCTTTGACAGAAGGGTCGAAAGTGAAAGCTCAAAAAAATTAATTAGAAGTTGAATGAGAGGTGGAAAAAGTAATAAATTAGACAGAGGGGGGTAGGAACACAATTTGTCCCTTTCTTTAACAATGAGAGGAATAATTGATGAAGTAAAAAGTCGAGAAAAGGGCAGGCATGCATAAACTAGATCACAGGCTAATCATTCTTAATCTAATCATGGCAATGATTTTATATATTGGGCACAAAAAAAATGTCTTAATTAAGTACCATGATTGATGACCCAAGGATGATGTTAGCGTGACATATACACTATGTTTCACGTAATATTAAATCAAATTAAAATAGGAAATAATTGCATGGACCCATGCGGTACATGAAACACGAGAGTTGCAAACAAACCCAAACGTGAAACTGGAGGGGTACTGGATCACTGCAGCGCTAATTTGAGAGGCAACTTTGGTTTGTAGCTCCCACAGCGGATCGTTTATTTGTAGTTAGGTGGAAGTCAACATCAGAACACCCCTAACCACCACCACCACCACCCCCCCCCCCCCCCCCCCCCCCCCCCCACCCCCGCCCCCCCCCCCCCCACCCCCCACAACACACAACACACACACACAGTTTCAAATGGGACCCTTTTAATATATACTTTTAAAAAATAATTAATATTAATTAATATTTATTTAATTAACATTTTATTAAAAAATAATTCTTTTAGTTATTTGAGATGCAAAATTTTTAATGAAGTTTTGTATTCAAGTTTTGCTAATATATTCTTTTTTATAGATAATATGGTTAATTCATTTAATTTTTTTTTGTGACATAATTGACCTTAGAGATGATTTTATCAATTTTATTTTTGAAAACTTCTTTTTGCAGAACCAACTATTACATGGATAGTTAATAATAATCTATAAACAATACATGCAGTTGAAAAGAATTCAATCATTTTATAAAGTTTAATGTTTTAATTGGAGTGTTATTTTCTGTTTGTAAAACTTCTCTTATGACTTTTAACTCTAAAAACAAATTTAAACTCAACATAAGAAACTAGATTATGCTTTAGAAAAGTTTCTAGGGGCTGTTTGTTTCACGTAAAAGGAGGCCGAATTTTTAAATGACTTACAATACAATTACAACTTCATTGTTTGTTTGCATTGTAATTCATAAAAAACTTACACAACTCAACAACTACCACTCACTTGCAACTCAATTATTACTCACTTATAACCCACTTACAGTTAATTTTGTGGTAATACAAATTTGTTTTATTTTATATTAATATTATTTTTTTAATATTTAGTTTTTTAGTATTAATTTGGAATATTTAAATTTTTAACTCACCAAATAATTAAATTTGTGGTCAAGTTTTTCACTTACGACTTACACATTACGACAACTAAATATTGTAAAACACAATACACTTTTCTACTTATAATTTTATATTATCAACCAAACATCGCAAAAATTTACATGCATGTACCCATTTACAACTGTAAAAAAATTTACCAATTATGACTTACGAATTATGACCAATTACGACAACCAAATAGACCCCTAGTTTAAGACAGTTTTCCTTCAAATTATTATCATCCATAACTTTAATTTATGTAAATTGAATATAAACTCAAAATATCGTCATATAATTTAAATTGTTCAAACCTACTCTCAATTGAAGAATTCACTTTATCTATTATATATCGGCTTTATTTTCATTTCAGTTGCAATTTCTTTACTTGAAATTAAAGCAGATAAATCCATTTTCTCTAATTTTTTCAAAAAATAATAAGACCTTTTAATTGATCTATAACTATGTCATTTGTATTACATTGTAAATTCTTAGTAACCGAATTAACAACAAATACAATGTCATATCAAATAGTCATCCTCAACAAAAACTCAAAATTTTCAATCTCATAAGTTGCTAAACTTTAACTTCACTACATGTTTTAGGATCTTCACTAAGTTTTGCTAATTGAAGTAAGGCATCTCTTATTTGTGGACATTGAAAACTTATTACGTTGACATTTACAACGCGACTTTCCCAGTGTGTTTGAGATAAGGACTTGAAGTTAAAGAAACATTATCTTGTAAAATTTTCTATCATTTTGTTTAAGAAGGAAATAAGTATATATACATTGTACAACTCTAAAATATATATATGTATGTGTGCGTGTGTGTGTGTGTGTGTGTGTAACTTTAGAACAAGAGTTAGCTATGTCACAAAGTACTAGGTTAAGATTATAACAACCACATGGTGTATAAAACTCTCTAAGATTTATATCTAATAGTTTTTTTGCACACTTTAATATTTTACTTTTATATTAGATCCGTTATCATACTCTTGTCCTCTTATAATATCAAGCTCAAGATCTTTTGTACATTTAAAAGTTCATCAAAAAGACCTTTCCTGAAAGTATCATCTACTTCCAAAAAACCTAAAAAATATTCTACAATTTTTATTGGAGTTATTGAAATATCCATACATTGTAATACAACCGTCATTTGTTCTTGATAACTTGTATCAGGGGTACAATCAAATATAACTAAGTAAATATTTTGACTTTTTAATAATTTTAATAATTATATTCTTAATCTCAAAAGATGATGTTTGTATTAATTCATTTTGTATATTATGCTCAAGATAATGCTTGTGAATTTCAACCATGTTGAATATGTCTACTATATTCTTGCATTATTGGATAAAATTTTTGCAATCGTTACAATTAAGCTCAAAATTTTCCATTATTTTCTTGGTAGATTTTTTATTCTTTTGATGAAATATTAGATTATTTTTAGTAAGTCTCAGTAACAGCAATAGTTTTTTTATTACATTTTTTGACAATGATCATTTTCTTTATTAATTTATTTCTGAAGGTTTTTATCAATTGTCTTATTTTTTTAACTGTGTTGGTTGCTCGAAGAATCCTCCGTGCTATAGAGAGAGAGAAAGTTTTGAGGGTAAGAATGATGGATCAATTCTCTAATTATAATTAACTAGTTAGAAAAATAGAAGAGACTCTCGTATGCTACATGCTTCCTCTCTTTGAATTGAATGTGAGAATCTACTTAAGAATCTAAGATTTCTATACATTTCTATCTACAGTAAACTTAATTCAATATTTCAGAGTGTTAGATTTCTGTACTCAGAATCATAATCTCTTGTTACAATTGGAAGATGATTGATGATTCTCTCTTTAATAAGCTTTTACGTAGTGAAAAATGAAATAAATTATTTTTTCTAAAACACCGAAACTTTTTGTTCACATCTTTTATTTTTTTTCATCCTGGTTATCATTACCGTTGTTGTTGTTGATGAAGTTTTTGTTGCCGCCACCATTGCTTTAGTCTATTTTGCCTGCCACCATAACAATTGGCCCATTGTTATTATCCACAGTATGCTGTCACAACTACCATCTTTGTTGTTGGATATCATGAATCCTAGTCCAAGTATATTTTTCAGTTACCTACTATTACAAGACCTAATTTTTTGTGTTGATTCAGTTCTGTTTTTGTACATGTATATGTTGAAGGTTATTTCTGTAATTTTGTATTGGAGAGCAACTCTAGGTTATATATGATTTGTTTCTATCATCTTTGAGAGAGAGTATTGAGATCTATGAATCTCTTCTACATTCTGTAATGTTTTTTCTCCTTGAAATAGTGAAACTATCTACTGTTATCCAAGAATGTAGGACTTGATCTGAACCTCCCTAAATATTTGTGCTTGCATTTCTTCTTGATTTTGATTTCTGCTCATACCTTAACATCCGCGGAACCCACCAACCCACTGCCATACCATTGTCGTCATTGTTGTCGTCATTCGCTATCAGTCACAACCACTACTGACTTGCCATTATCACCGCCTCTCTTCATTATTGCCGCGTTAACTGATCCCGCCATTATTAGTGTCACCACTATTGGCTACTGCCATTGTTGCTACCTGTGATTGGAAAAAAAAAATCTCGGAAGACTTTTTACCCTCAGGAAATTAAGTGACCATGCAAAGGTCACAAACACAGTGACATAGAGGATTTACGGAAAAATCTGAAGGGAAAAATCAGGGAGGAGCGAGAGTTTACTATAATTAGAAGGAATTACACTGATAGCAGTGTGTGTGACTATAAGTGGTCAAGGGTTGCCCCGTTTTCCCTCTCTTTTCTCGTTAGAGAAGAATGGACATTCATATTTTTGGTAGATGATGTAGTGGATGCAAGTATCCTGAATGGTTGTAACCGCGAGATTTGAACGCACATAATTTTTGTAACCGCCTGAATTGAATATTGGTTGGTAGTGATCTCATGTAGGAAAATTTGCATCTATCAATAACCCCCTGCTTCTTCTAGGTGAAGGACTCGGGGCACCATCCCAAAAGACTAGCCTTTTAGGTGGAGTTGCCCAAATCCTTATATTCCCAACCATCCCCACGTCTAGCCGATGTGGGACTATTTGTTCGACCCATCCCAACAATCCCCCCTCGAACAAAGAGTCTCCCTGCAAGCTCAACTATCTTCACATCGGAAGATCAAATGCTCCATCGAGATTCAACTCTTCACACTGTGTGGAAGACAGCACGCCTTATGTGAAGTACCAACTGCAGTCGTTGACTCCTCTATACCGCGTGGGAGGCAGCACGCCCATTGCAAAGGAGTACCACTGCCAAATTTCTTGAGAGCCCAACATTAGCTTTACAGGGGCCTATGCGCCTTTTTGCGCCAGTGGGGTGGCCGACCCATCACGCCTTTGCGCCATTGGGGATCTACATCGTCGAACATCACCCACACACGACTAAGTTCGGGGCATGGCTCTGATACCACTTGAAGCTTGTTGCGCGCCGACAACAACCAGATAGAGGAAAACTAGATCTTAGATGCAAAAGAACAATACTATCAACAGCAAAAACACACAATCCCACAGAAAAACACAAAACTCAGATTTAACGAGGTCGGCCTTTTCGCCTACGTCCTCGGGGCAAGAGAAAGGGGATTTCTATTGATTTTTAGTATAAATACAAGTTTACAGATCTGATTCTCAAGAGAGTTCTGCCTCCATGCTATCCTCTCTCTCTTAACCCTAGAAATCCATTCAGCCCTTAAATAGGCCTCAAATCAGCACTTTCTCGAAACAGCCTGACCCGACTGTCGGTCGACCGGCCGGTCGACCGATCATATGCACCGGTTGACCGGGCCGGTCGACCGGGCTGGCCGACCGTGCCTAACCGAGAGTTAGGCACTTTCAGTCGGTCCGCTACTCCTTTGTGCATGTTGTGCACGTCGGTCGACCGGGCGGTCGACCGTTCTGCTACTTCTGCCGACGGTAGACCAGACCGGTCGACCGTGCGCCTGTTTCTGCTGCTGCTGATTGCTGAATTTCTGGATTTCTGGATCTGAACCGAACTTCCTCGACCTCCTCCCTCTTCTTACAATTCTCCACCTCGGTGAAGATTTCTCCAAATCTGAGCCGATCTCCAACGTACCCCTCTATCACCTGGCGAAATCGACACACGATCTCGGCGAAATCGACACACACATCTCGGCGAAATCGACACACGATCTCGCGAAATCGACACACGATCTCGGCTTGCGCGCACTGGACGAAATCGACACACGATCTCGGCGAAATCGACACACGATCTCGGCTTGGAATCTGTAGCTCAGTTATCCACTGGAATGTACCGCACATGCCTTCCCTATACTTCACCTTAGGAGAACTTCCATACATGCCGATCACCAAATGTGTCTCCAACTCAGCAACTTCACGACCTCACGAAGAACTCATCATGAGCCAACACTGACTCTCCAACTGACTAGCTCTATCTAGTCTACCTGTCTTCAGCTAACGGTCCAACCAAGTCTGAGTAGAGCACATCGAACACCATCATCGCTTCAACAACTGGATGCACACCACTCCTTATGTAACCTCAACATCTTCTCACCAGAAGATCAACCTGTTCATCGAGATCACAACACCTCACCTCTACGTGAAGTCCACTGGCCACAACACTTCACCTCTACGTGAAGTCTCTCCACCTCTACGTGAAGCTCCAATCGACCATAACTCTTCACCTCTACGGAAGTTCCAATCAGCTCCTCGAGAACCCAAACAGCTTCATACGGGTTGCATCACCAAATGGCTGCGCCTTTACGGCTGCCTACGTACCTTGCCCAAAGGATCAAGCCAACCGTAGTTCATTTAAATGAGCTTCATCAAGTTCAAGCACTTGTACCTGAATCTGCAACAGTGAACCTATCTAACTGAGTCATATGAACCTCCTCACGACCATCATGGAGAACACGGCCTTCAACTAAAGCTTGTCGCGATCACAAGCTTGAGATTCATGCTTCTTTACCCACAAGCGTGATTTTACCTTGGTTCCAATGGCTGCAAACAACTCGACATCCTCAGTAATGTCTTCAACCTGTTCAGCATCAACCTTGGTTACATGATCTCCACTCGGTGTCACATCCGTGAAGTCTTTTCTAATGCCAAACCAACTGGAGATAGTGGAGTAGCATCAACCTCCACCCGCTGCGATACTTCCTTGGTCTCCATCCTCTCCACCTGCTGAGAGACGGTGGACTTCAACACTGAAGTCTCTCCAAATGTGACATGTCTACTCAACACGATCTTCTTGTTTTCGGTCCCATAACCTGTAGCTATTCCTTTTGACACCCAAAACACATGCTCGCTGCTCGCGGATTCACTTTGTCATTCTTGGCACTGAAGTAGGTCGGACTTCCAAATTCCCGTAGCAAACCATGATCTTGAGCAGCTTTCTCAGACCAAATTTTCAATGGAGCTTTACCTCCTATCGCAGTCGATCTATTCATGAGATGGCTAGCATACACAATCGCCTCAGCCCAAAACGATTTGTCTAATCCTGCATTAGACAACAACCACCGAACCTTCTCCAGAAAGGAACGGTTTACCTACCTTAGCCACCCCTTATATACCTGTTATGAAGTAAGTAGCAATACCAGTGTTCTGGCCAAATTGTAGGAATTAGTTCATGTCTTTTTCAACATATCAATTTGTAGCTGTTTGATCTTCTTACCAATTTGCTTCTCCATTCTTCTTCTCCACTTCACCAACATATCTAGGGCTTCACTCCTTTGTCTCATGGGATTATCCAACAATGCTAGATAAACTATCACAAAAGAGACAAGTACCTGTGACCTCCAAGCGATGCCGTCTTAACAGGTCCCCAAACGCTCACGTGAACACAATCAAGAAGACCTTCTATGCGATGAGTACTGGTGCTGAATTTCACCTTCTTCTTGTCCAGAACGTTGTGTTCACCTTCCAACTTGCAGGTAGCAGCACCTTCCAACGATCCCTTCTTTGCAGGAGCTTGCAAAGACCTTCACCTCCATGTCCGACCTTTACCTGCCAGACCTCCGTGCAATCATCATCTGAAGAACTAGAAGTCTCCACCTGACCTGTCACCGTACTACCCTTCAAGTAGTAGAGATTGTCCCGGCGGACGCCCTTCATCACCACCATCGAGCCTTTGATCATCTTGAGAACACCATCTCGAACAGATATCACCAGACCCGATGCTTCCAAAGCACCAACAGAGATTAGGTTTCTCTTCAATTGAGGTACATACCTCACTTCCTTCAGTTCCCTTACATCCCATCAAATATTTCGATTTGGATTGTACCTACACCCTCCATGATACATGATGATCATCGCCCATAACGACTGAACACCCATCCAGCTTCTCAAAGATAGAAAACTAATCCCGATTAGGGCACACATGGTATGTATACCAGTATCCAAAATCCACTCATTTTCACTTGAGTAGCCAACGACGGGAGTAGTGACTGAGAATGAGAAACCGACGAGTCTGAGTCTGATCCACCTGCCTGTGAGTTACTGCTATGAGTACTAACCACCTTTGCAAGATTTACCATCAGTCTTCGACTCATTCTTCTTCTCTTTGAATTTTGGACAGTCAACCTTCAGTGCCCTAATTCTCTACAGAAGGCACACTGGTTCTTCTTCAGATCTCGAAACCCGGCCTGGACTTCGATCTCCCTCTATCATCTTTGCCCTTCCTATATGAACCCCTGCCTCTTACTGCTAGCGCCTCTCTGACGAGCTTGACTGAGAAGGCTGTCTCTCCTTTCTCCTCGTCTCATAATTTGTCAAAGCAGACGACACTTCATGATAGTCAAGTGTCTGTCTCCCATTAATGAAGTTAAGGTGAATGTCTCATACTCTTCCACCGGGAGAGAGTTCAAGAGGATTACCGCCTTGTCTTCTTCATCTACCTTGACATCCACATTGACCAAATCTGTAAGAAGCTCGTGTAGCGATTTAGATGTTCATTCACGAGCATCCCTTCTTCATCTGAAACCCATACAACTTGCTTTTCAGCTGCAATCTCGATTCAATACTCTTGGTCAGATATTTTCTTTCAAGGATCTCCCAAAACTGCTCGCAGATGTCTCGTGTAACACAAGATATTTGATGTCTTGTGTTAGACACGATCTAATCAAGCCACACGCAGATCGATTCATCTTTTCCCACTCTTCTTCAGTGGTTGTGCTTCGCTTCTTCTCCAGAAGTAGAGTATCCTCGAGGTTCGATGCATTTAGGGCATCCATAACCTCGCACCTCCACATCCCAAAATTGTTAGTGCCGTTAAACTTCACTACGTCAATCCTCGGATGAGGATTCATGGTCCTCACTGATGTACTTTCTTCTACCATCTATCTAACTGGATCCTCTATGTATGCGGAAAACCAACCGGAGATAGATACACAACTTCGATAAAATCAGATTTTTTACTTTCTCACGAAACTCTAGAATGAGTTTCTGACCAGATCTACTCCACCAATGATTCTTTGAGCACTCCTCGCGTTGTTCTGAGATCGACACACGATCCCACGAACAAGACCACCGCTGATCTGAGATCGACACACGATCTCCACCAATCAGCACCCGATGCCTCGAATCGCCAGAAAATCCTACGAAGAACCTGGGAAGCTCTGATACCAATTGAAGGACTCGGGCACCCATCCCAAAGACTAACTTTTTAGGTAGAGTTTGCCCAAATCCTTATATTCCCAAGACCATCTCCACGTCTAGTCGATGTGGGACTATTTGTTCGAACCAAATCCCAACACTAGAGCGTAACTAACCCTCATGTATAGATATGAATCTGTTTTAATAGAATAGTTATCAATTTTTCAGTTAATCCCTTTGTCGCGAGAAACATGTTGTGATCTCGAGGGAGGCTGAAAAATATCCACTACACTACCACAACTGTTTTTGTTATTTTCATTGTCGCCACTGTCTCTCACTAACATTGCCACCATTGTTCCAGATCAAACTATGGCCACAACCACCACTATCACTGAATAAAACTAGCAGAGACTTTGATAGATCAGAAATTGTTATTCATAATTTTATCTGATTCAGCATTATTAGGATGTAATTCATTCTACCATTATCACTTATATTCCTTCCGTCATGATCGCCAATCATTGGTGTCATCACTCGGGTCGCCGTCTCCACTGCCACTAATGTTTAAGTCAAAAACACATTAACTTTGATGGATAATAAGATATAGTTTATGAAACCCAATTTGACGCAAAAGGAAAAATCCTTGATCATGTATCGATCTCTCTCTTCTGTTTATGTGATACTAGAGTCTCCTTTGCTTTTATGCCTCTCTTGTCCTTCTTAACATAAGCTGGACTCAAGTCACTATCTAGCAACCATCATCGTTCCTGCTGCTACTACCAGCAATGGTTTGTCCACCATGGCTTACAACTGCCACTTTGCAGGTCCACCATTGATGTTGTCGTCGCTTTTGTTGCCACAACTGTCAATCAGTTCTAAGTATTCTTCCATCACATAAGTTAGTTGCAGAAGAATATGTTCAGAAATATTGTATTCTTGAGAATTCTTATGTAT
The DNA here is from genome assembly GCA_038442645.1 of Agave tequilana. Lineage (NCBI taxonomy): Eukaryota > Viridiplantae > Streptophyta > Magnoliopsida > Asparagales > Asparagaceae > Agave > Agave tequilana. Next base: position 17,189 of record JAVJIF010030241.1, read on the forward strand.
TTGACCCAACAAAACCCACATAGCATATTGGTTTGGTTTCGATCGTTCACTGAATGCATCACTTGTTTTTGGCCCTGCGTCGTTCAACTGAATTCACCATTTTTTTTAACAAAGGAGGAGGCATGCATGAAAGCCTCTGTTAACTATATAATGTCTTCTATTCCATTTTCAGCGTCATCACTTACTGATACAGATGCATGTATCACTGTTTGGCTTATAGTCTCCAAGATTTTGTGTATGACTTTTCAAGGTCCCCTCGCTATTTGCTTATAATAATATGTGATCCACTTTTAATTTATTCTTTTGTCGTCAGAAATGAATCCACATTTGTGTCTACAGGTGCATGCATCTGCTGCGAGTGAATTAGATACGTGTTCGATCATGCATGTGATGAATATGCATGCATGTATAGGTCTATTTAGAGTCAAATTACTAAATATTTTCTTCAAATACTGCGATATGCATTTGAAGAAACACATTTCTGTTATTTTCTCACTTCATTTTTATTCGTGCCTTGCGAAAAGGACTCACTCTTGGGTTTTAGCACTTATTGCTTCATTTTCTTATTTTTTTATGGTTTAATTTATGTATTGCGTTTCAATAAAGATCTTAAATCATTTTTAACCTGCAATAATATTGGAAACTAACCTAAGCCAAGAAAGGGAAGGGGAAAAAAAAAAGTTAACCGAGTGCGAGCCGGACGCATGGCCCGCTCTCAGTCCTGCGCCAGCCTTCGTCTGTTCCTCTCCACAGTATCTCACGGCACGCCTGGGCCCACCGCGGCACGTGTGGGGTCCACGTGCCGGGGGGTTGGGTGTGACAGCTGGGTGAGCTACAGTAGTCAAAGTTGCTTGCTTTACACGTGTGGTGACATTGAGCGCTGACTCTTTGGTGTATTCTTTTGTCGCCCACTGCTCCAGATTCCTGAACCACGCATGCGAGGACGAACCGACGAAGCCGGTTGCGGGTTTCGTCGACAATAGATCCATTCAGCCATCGCACATTATCATCACATGGGGCGGCCATTGGCCAAAGATACATCACTTTCATTCATTCGCTTTTTTTGCAGTTTTAACTCATTATTGTTACTTGCTTTTAATTAATTTGTTACGTTGGGTGCAAATTGGGTCATGGACTCATGTCGCGTCTGACCAAAACCATGCTTTTAATGCTAACTTTGGTTCGGGTCGATATTTGTCACTGCCAAAAGAACTATGTGCCTGTGGACTTCTAAATGGTCATTGGGGATGGTTAGAAGAGTACTGTGGGCTCTTAACTTTTCCCTATGTCAAAGGAAAGAAAAGATGTTAGAAGAAAATCTCAAGATGAGAAATCTTTGATTGTTAGTACTGCAGAAGAAGATTTCACATCATATGAGTTCTTTCAGTTACTGTCTTTGATGCCCGTTCACAAGATGAATGGGTTCTTGATTTAGATTGTTTATCATATATGTCCCTACAGAGACTGATTTGTGACCTACCATCACTTGATGGTGGGAATGTCTTAATGAGAATAACATGCCCCGCAAGACAATTAGTATAGGTTCAATCAAGATTAGGATGCACGATGGTATTGTTAGAATATTGAGTAAAGTTCGGCATGTGCCGATTTGAAGAAAAAATTGATCACTTTTGGTACCTTGGGCACCTTTGACTCTAACGGCTATAAGTTTTTAATTGAAGGTGGAGTTTTTGAGAGATAATAAGGCTTCCTTGCTGTGATGAAAAGGAAAGAAGATGAATACCCTTTGCCGGATTTCAAGGTAACATGATGACAGGTGCCGCTGCTGGGTCATTGCCAGAAGAGCCAACTTAGATATCACTCGTTTGTGGCATATGTGGTTAGGCATATGAGTGAGATATGACTACCTGTTTGATAAGAAGGTTTACTTTGTGCCAAAAAACATGAAAGCTTGACTCTTGTGAATACTATGTTTTTGACAAACATCACATAATTTCTTTTGATACAAGTGCTCACATGACTAAAGTCACCTTAGACTACATTCATTCGGATGTTTGGGATCTGTACCGGGGAGGAAGTTGAAAGTGTATTACAAATTTTCCTTGAATCAATAAAAAATTACAACACTCAAATTTCAACTATAAGAGAAGAACTTAAGCTCAGTTTTCTCTTTATTTAAGGCTGGTTTCTTTGCGTAGCAGGAAAGTGATTCTTATTTTTTGTGATCGGGGTGAACGTCAAGCTCTTCTGAAAATCTTCTCCTAGGATCACTGATGGAGTAGCATAACTCCTATCCATTGAAATCTCAAGAGACTTGGCAAAAAACTTAAACTCGGCAAGTTGGTAGAAGAGTTTAACTCTTTATAAGTACTCCTCAGCTAAAAATTCTGACCCCTCTTAAATAGCAAACTAAGTATTTATAGGGTTTTAGGGGTAAAACTGTCCCCTAAAATGCTCCATAATTGAGGTTAACTCTCCTCATTACGTGGGCAGTACTTGACCCGATAATGGGAGTATATAACTGAGACACATGACTCCTCTATAGTTGGAACGCGGGCTTGAGCCCTGCTTTTAGCCATTGAGGTAACATTGGATGTAGGTCTTGAGCTCCGCATTTGGGCGCCACAATGGTATTGAAACGCGAGCTTCAAACTTTGTGTCGAGCTTCTCGTCTCTGAGACTCGGGCTTCAAGCTCTGTGTCTGAGTACTGAAGTGGTACGAGATGCGGGCTTTGAGCTCTGTGTCTTGGCATTGCAATGATGTTGAGACGCGGGCCTCGAGCCCTATGTTTTGCCTTTGCATGAGTGGCTTTGATTCGCCTCGCGTCTGAAACATAAACTCTGTTATTTGGTGACTTATCTTCAGTGATTTTATATAGTCTAACAGAACTCCCTCCAAAGTTTTTGAAACTCCGTGGTTGATGGGACTGGTTTCAGACACTTTGGATTGTCCTTTTGGCAGCAAGCTCTCAAGACTGGACTGACAATCTTCTGAGATACCTTGAACTTGATCTTGTCTGAATTTTAGTCTTTATGAGTGCACTGTTAAACTCTTTGAAGCCACCAGAGATGATCATCGTGAGTGTTCAGATATGCAGTTTAGACCTCATCGATACTCTAAGCTGGTTTTCAGCATACTATTGAATCAGGAAAATCACCAATTGCTTTTATCAGTATACTGTTGAAATGATTGCAGAAGCAGACTGAACACAGGTCTTATAGATGCGAAGGTCGTATTGCTTTAGAGACGCAGACTTCGCCTGAAGTAGAACGCGACTCTCATTCATTGTAGAGACGCGAACATCAAAGTGGAGATGCAGCTCTCACTTTGTTGAATGACGCAGACTTCGAGGAGACGCGGACTTCTCTTTGATGAGATACGACGTTCATTATTGGAGAGACGCGAACATTGAAGTGAAAACACAACTCTCATTTTGGTAAAGTGATGCAGACCTCGAGATGGAAACGCGGACTTCTCTTTGTTTAGAAACACAGCTCTACTTTTTTGCCAAGGTGCGAGTTTCCTTCAAAGTGAAGACACACCTTTCATTTGATGTAGAAGCGCGGCTCTGAGCGTTACAAACGCGAACCTGCTTTAAAGTAAAGTCGTAGCTCTCGCTGGGAACAGATGCGCAACTCTCTTGTTTTGCCAAGACGTGAGCCCAGAATACTGAAGAGACGCGGTCTTCGAAGCGGAGACACAACTCTCACTTTGTTGAAGTGACGCAGATTTTGAGGTGGAGACGCGAACTTCTCTTTGATAAAGAGGCGACTCTGTTAAATGCGAGACTCCATTCTGGGTGCGTTGCCACGTATCTGGCGAAGCTTGAAGAGACACTGTTCTCTTAAGAACGCGAGTTCCGCATTCTGGGCGCGTTGCCACGCGTCTGGCGACGATCGTCTCGAGATACGGGCCGTGTATCTTGGCAGATTACTGTGTATATGAAAGGACAACAGTCTTTTAAGAGTCATCATTAGACTCTTTTTCTTCGTTGATCTTTACGTCTAGAACTTTAAGGACTTCAAGAAAAGCTCTAAGCTTTTTCTTTCTTTTTGCTCATCTTCTCTAAAGAATTCACCGTCAGATGGCCCCAAAGACTAAGCCTTTGGCTTCTTCCCTCAAGCACAGTTGCTTCAGAAGTTCAAATGGGAGGTTCTCTATGTGGAGACCCTCATTTCAAGTATAAAATCACCCCGAATTAATTTTTGCCATTAAAGAACTCGAAGAATTATCTTAACTCTTAAGCTTCTCCTGAGTTGAATCACCTACGCGAGACTCACGCCCGTGTTTGATTTTCAAATATGACCCTTGCACTGTAGGAAAGACGTGGGTTTGATGACCTCCGCATCTTCGCTTCATCAGCTTGAGTCTGTATCTGCTTGTTAAACACGGGTTTCATTGAGCCTTGCGCTTGATCCCAACACTTAGAGAGTTTTCTAAGTGGTGGGTTCGACGCGGACTTCATGCGAACTTCGCTTCTCTAAAGTTTTGACGCGTGTTTCACTGAGTCTCACGTCTGATTCCAATACTTAGAGAAATTTCTATGTTGTGGAATTTCAAATGCGAACTTCATGTGAGCCTCGCGTCTCTGAGTTTAGATGCAGGTCTCATTGAGCTCTACGTCTCAGTCATTAGATGCGGTTCTGAGGTGAACCTTGCGTCCGAGCTTCAACACTTTGACAATTTTTCATGTTGCTGACTATTGTGTTTATTTTTTTTGCAGTGCGATATTCTTCGAACCCTCTGTCCAAAAGTATCATTTTAGTATGTAGGTGGAGTCGATCCTAATCTTACGTTCGTTCTCTAAGAGCTGCTCTGGTGTTTGCTCTTGAATCAAGGGAGCGCCGAGACAGGCTCAGGAATCCTAGTATGCTGACCTTCAGGAGATCATAACCAATTGGCAGTTTGAGTCCTATACCCGCATCGCACTGAAGAAACTCGACTTCTTTTTTGGTGATGCCATTGCTGAAGACGATAGGATCCTGTATGACAGAGACTATAAATGACTCCGCTAAATCGGGACATAAGGCTCTTTCTTCCCAATATGGAGGGATGCACCCCTTGGTGTATCTACAACACATGTCGGTCGCCGCGCAATTGAGTGGGACCTCTCTAAGTCTATCTCCGGTGTTCCCTCGACAAACTGGGTACGAATGAATCTTATGCTGCTGTCACGGAGAGATGTATTTGGGCTACATCCCGACTGGTCAAGGCTGAGTACCCGACAGGAGAGAACCCCTCAATTAGTCGCCACCTTCATCAATCAATCCCTGAGGTGAGGGTGACTTTCCCACCGATTTCTGTCTGCTCGATCGGTCCACTCTTCGGACGAGTCATGGTGGGGCAAGATGGTGAGCTTTGTTCTCACAGAGTTGAGGACTTATTGAAGGCAAGGGATTGTACTAGGCTATTAGGCCATTCATATGGCATCCCGCATAGCTCCCACCACTTTTACGGTATCTTAGAACGTTACAATCCCTTAATGGGCACGTTCTTCACCCCGGTTGGAGAAATGAGGCTCGCTCTCTATGCTGTATGAGGTTTCGAGGCTAGTGATTAGAGATGCTCCGTAAAAGAGTATGTCCCGACTGTCGAGGAGCTTCACTTACAGAAGAAGGAGACCCTTAGGTGTACGAGACTTACTGAAAAGTGTTATGCCACTTCCACATCTGTGGCAAACGACTGGCTAGAGGAACATGTGCGTTACAGATGTCCTGGGCGAGCTACCTTTTTAATGACATATGATAAGTCTAACCCAGTGACCCGTCTGGCTCCTAGCACTTATAAAGTGATTACCGAGAGGATCATGCCCCACAACTCATACCGACGAAATCTAACGAGCATACTTTCAAGCCTGAAATGGTCTTTGAAAGCTTCTACCATCAGGCCAAGATTCCCGATATCTGACCAGGCCATGTTGGCGAGATTTCTTACATTATGGCTGAAGCATTGGTGGTATCGACGTTGCCCGCACGAGTGATTGTCGCTGACATGGTGTACCCTGCGGGTCTATTGGCGCATGGGAGGTCGATATCTCTCCTTCAAGCAATAGTGGCCGGCACCCAGAGTGGCTTTGTGGGCATTGACAAAAAGCCTGTGTCAGTGGAGGCTGTCATAGACTCCCCCAGGGAAGGTAAGTGGTGGACTCAGAGGGAAGGCCGAAAGTGAGGACTCCCAATCCCAGAGTCGAGCTTCTTGCATATGCCTGGTGGCCTGGTATGTTATTCATTGCCTGTCACTGTGACGACAGTGTCTCCTTCAGAGTGCTTCATCTCTTTCGTGCAAGGTTAGAGAGTTCGAGCTGGTCACAATATTATATTCTATATTCGGAGACTATTCTGAGCAGCTCAAACATCAGCTCGACTAATGCGTCCCCGAGATCTTTGATGCATCATACGGGGACAAGTTTTCTAATCTTGCAGGCCCGATGAGTTCACGCGGCCACAATTTGGAGTTTTCTGGTGGCTCATCAA